>RJWJ010022803.1:0-26477 GCA_004363605.1 Indri indri | reverse complement strand
CCAACCGTTTTATGTGGTTCATCCTGACAACCCCGGAAGTTAGGTTAACATAAACCCTGTTTGACAGTTGCAGAAACCAAGGCTGAGAATGGCCAAGGACCCTAGCCAAGGTCACACACAGCCAGGATGTGGTAGAGGCAGGATTTGAAATGTAGGCAGTTTGATTGCAGTCTGGGCTCTTATTCATGACATTCAGGAGTAGCAGCTTCTAGGGGAGAAAAGAGATGGAAAAGGAGTTGTGGAATCACCAAATAGCACGGACGCTGCAGATGACTGCAGCCCTGGATTACAGAATTAAAATTCCATGTACACACTCCTCCCTGGTCCTCCAGTTCCCACAGTTGCCAAGCATGGGCTAGTCCAAGGCCACGGGAGATGGGGGGAAGAACAGCTCCACCTCCTCAAAGCACTCACCCAAATCCTGGTGCACAGAGAGCTTAGAGGCTGTGGAGGGACCTGGCATGCCTTTCCAAGTAGGTCCTGGGTTATGCAAATCTGGGAGGCCTGTGTGTTAGGACAGACGGTGGGAATTGGTCCAGCTCCATTTCTGCATCATCTCTGGCAACAACACAGGATGTGAGGAAAGATGGGTGGATCAGAGGGCTGGGGGGGACTGAAATTTTCTCCACTGGGAGTGTTACTTCAATGAACTGATTTTAAACCTCAAACAAACCTACCAATTACCATATGTACAGCCAAACCGAGGTCTAGAAGGATCAGGCAACTTCCCTGCATTTCCACAGTAAGTGAAGGACCTGGGTATCAGACACTGCCAGTTGGCTAACCCCACATCCATCGTCTCCCCACTTCACCCTGACCTGTCTCAGCTAGAACGGCTGGGTTAACACAGGTCTCACTTTCCCAGCCTCCCTGGCAGCCAGGGTCAAACGTGACAAATTTCTGCCCGAAGAGCCTACTCTATTAGGACCTTGACTGTTTATCCTGAAAAAAGAGGCAGCCCTTTCAACCTTCTTTCCTGCTTTGAAAGGGAACAGGATGAGGGAAAGAAAGGCCAAACGAATAGCAAAGTCTTCCTCCATGACATGACTGAGCCAAAGAATCACTAGCAGCTGCCTATGCCAGATTTCATGGAATGTGGCGAAAATAAGGCCTTATTTTATTTAAGCCAATGTTAGTTGGTATACCCACTATTTACAGCCCAAGGACTCCTGGCCAATCTCTCTGACTGCAAAGTGCACATCTGTGGCATGACACCAGTGAGGGCAGCAAGAGATAAGCACTTTATTTCATCCCTTCTAAGAACGTATTTGGTAGCATTTTAACATTTAAAAAATTAGGATGTCAACTAAAATGCTACCAGCTTTATTCTTAATGTAATTAATGGTATTTTGTATTTGAAGAAATGCTATATTTGGAAAGATCCTATGAAATGGACTGCCAGACCCACCAGCTTTTTGGGTTCTTCGAAGATCACGTTGCCCTTCCCACCGCCCCTTGTTTTCCAAATGGAAAGATAAGGACGAGTCTTCATCTCCAGGGACAGAGTCCGGAGATATGTTTAAACAAACACAAGCCCTAGGAAGCCCCCTGCTGCTAGAAAAAAGGTCCCTTTGAAATGGAAACTTATGCCATTTTTGTCCAAATATATTTATGCTACTATTGAACAAAATTTTCTTTCACATTGTCTTTGGTGCCTGTGATACATCATTTTGGATATCTGCAATGGTCTCCAATTTTTGAGAGTATATTTGATGTTTGAAAACAGTGAAATCACTTCCGGTCAAATCTTATGAATAATGATCAAAATAATGCATGTGGTTTGCTTTAAAAGGATGACTAAAACAAGTATATTGCTTCCCAAGAATACTCTAAAGAACATCAAGAACTCCAGCCCCTTTTATCTTTCCCGAGCGCCCTCCCGCCCCCAGTTCTGGATGACCTGCGAGCGCAGAGTTCCCGAAGGCCGAGGCCTCCTCTCTCCCACTGCCCGGGCCACTCCTGTCCATTCAAGACACTGGTTTTGGATTATTTCTCCCCATTTTCATAAACAAACGTGAGGAATGGACTGGTGGTATGTCTCTATGTGACTTTGCATAGATCTCGTTCCTCAGCTTTTTGTCTCTAATCTCGGAGGTGAGTACATTCTATTCTATTCATCTCTGGCAAACGCTGGCACAACACAGGCCACAGGAACTCAGTGTCGATGAAGATGGTTCTCGGGTGTGGCTAACGCTGCAGAAATGACAGGACGCACTCAGAAGAAAGCGTTTTTGCTGGTGTTTTCCAACTCCTATCAGACATGCCCAGGTGGGGCTGGGGTATTGCACCATCTGGCTTCAGAAACACCCTATGACTCCCTTTCACCCCCACCCTCTGCCAACTTCCATCACACAAACTGATAAGAAATGGAACGTATTTTTCAACGTTTTATTCTTACCGGCACAGAGACACAGAAAAGCCATGCATTTAGATGCATCGTTACATATGATTGTCTAGATTTGCCAAAGATTCACCAAGCCTGTCCCTCTGCCTCTGCGCAGGACTGTTTCCAACCTGAGTAGGAAGACTCCCAGATAAGGGAGAGGGGAATCTTTCCTGTTTTCAAAATTTCGGAGGAAATCCTTTAGCAGGGCATAAAGAGTCTCAACGCTAGCAACAGACAGAGCATTTGAAATGAACAGCAAAAGCGACGTGGCCACGTGGAATAGATGTGATTCTTTGACAGTGGGTTTGATCTTGCCCCAGTTTGACCTCACTTAAATTCAAACCCAACAGCTTTGGAATGCAATTTTAAAATTCTGAGCAATGACAAATGTCTCACACGTTACCTTTTGTGTTTTCCTGGCCAAGCTGCTGTCTGCAGTTACTTCCTAATATAAGAATTCATTTTTGTTCTTCTTCTTAATGGGGAGTTACCCAGAGGCTTGATTTTGGCCATAGGTGAAGGCGTGGGGGCTCCATTTCTACTTAAGGAGAGCGGGGTTCCCTGTCGCCTCCATTTGGCCAATTTTAGGGTTAAATAGCAGGTATGCACGTCATCCAGAGATGGCCCGACTCCCTCTGGGCAGCCTGTTTTCACCCTTGCCCTCCTTGAAACGGGTCACAGTTCACAGCACTTATATGCCTTCCCTAAAATAACCAACTCTAAGCACATTTGTGAGAAACAGATGTTGCACTGAATACTCGGTGGGGAGATGAAGACTCACTCCCACCTCACACAGGATGACTGGAGACCAGGGTGCCCACGGACGCCTGTGTCCCCACACCCCACAGCTGCCCTCCCCAGCAACTTCTTTCTCTTCACCTGCCTCTATCTTTCAGTCTCTGTCCCCATTTATAAGATGAACTCCCCTGCCGACACCCTGTTCCTCAAGCTCCCCCAGGTGCCACCTGCCTTCTGTTCCCCTCTCCCCATCTTGCCGCCACCTCAACACCTGGAGTAGTTCATCAACATATTTACCCAACAAACCAGACCTGCTCCTAAGGGGCATTCTGCTGCAAATGAGTTTTAGTTCCCACCCTGTTTTGCCAACAGGCCATATGCTGTTAGTTAGTGCTCACCAAGCCCAACAATAACTCTGTGAGGGCCGTCAGAATTCCAGCGTATTGAAAAGGTAACAGGGAGAGGCTTATACAAATTCAGACTCATCCTAAGACCCCACCCCAGATCCATCGGACCCCCTGGCCAGTGCCCTTACCCACCCCACAATGCTGCAATGCAAAAGTGGGGGGCAGGGAAACATAACAGGGGAGGCTGTGGATGGGCCTGTGTCTGGGGCTGCTTCCTCCACACTCCCGGCAGCGCCCGCTCCCATATTGAAGCAGCTCCTGCAAAGCCATCTACAAATCCCTTTTGACTGGGAAAGTTGTCTTCTCCTGGGCCATCCTGCCCACAGATGAAATGCAAGCGATTTCATTATTCTGTTGCTTACAGAGGTTAAGGGGCTTGCTAAGGCCACATAGCTGTTCAATGCTATGACATGGGGATTTATAAGCCTAGCAGCAATTAACATCCGGGTGGCACTATGCCATTATGCCTCTCTAAGGAAGCCTAGTCCTAGGTTATGTTTAGATGGAGAAAAGGGGCATTTCCTTCCCTTCCAAAATGACCACAGAGAGCCAACACTATCTAAGCAGGGATTAGCAGTTCTACCTCTGATTAGGCAGAGTGACCTACACAGGGGTGAAAGCGCAGGGTGGGGGAAGCCCCTCTCCCCACCTCTCTCCTAACATTCCCCTGACTGCTACAGGGAGGACTTACAACTATGACTGGTGACTGGGCCATATTTATTAGTGGTCATTAAAACCCCTAATAGGTTACATGTGTTCGACATCACGCACATTTCCACTTCCCACTCCATGCTGTCTGCCAGGCCCCACTCCTGTTTCTGCACAGGCCCAGTGGACGCCTTTGCTCTGTCTCAGGCTCGGCAGCCAGTTGGTGGTGAGATCCGGATGTCAGAGGTAGATGACAAACCTAAGCCATGAACTACAACCTAGCTATTCCAAAGATCTTTGAAATAGCCAATACGAGATAGTATATTGATTTCTATATGGCTGTTTGCTCCTTGTGCATTTAGCTCCAGCATGGACCTAACAGGAGAGGGTGGTTGGCAATGTAGGATATGGCCATTCCTTGGGCCCTGGTTGTGACACTAATTTAATATAATCGAAACCAAGGGAGACCATGTAATCTACAATCCACCCAGGACACTTTTGAGAGTGAAAGAGAACGCTATTCATTATTCCAGGACAATAATTCCCTGTAAAACGGGATGCACAGTCACCCTGTCAAAACTAGCCAAACCTACTCTGGGTCCTAACCCACCACCTTTGATCACATGGACACTTTCTCATGTAATAACTGGATAAGAAAATCTAAGTCCAATAGCAGTAGATAATTATGAAAACCGGCACTGGAATACTCAGGTTCTAAAAGAATTAAGATGAAAAAGACAGGAGGCAGACCTATTTAAAAGTCCCTATGTTCTGCCCAGGCCTACAAAACCACCTCATTTGTGGAAAGCATTCCAGAATCACAGAGCACACCCATGGGCACGCTCTCACTTAGTGAGCCTGGGAGGCAGGAAATAGGTTCAGCATCTTGACTAAGGCCGAGTGGCAGAGGCAGGACTCAAGTCACTCAAGTCCGGGGTCTGGGCTAGCCCAGTGTTCTCTCCCTGATCATACCACATCCCCTCATGGCATCTGCCCTGAATGGGCCATGAGTTTGTGTTCTGAACTGAGAACACCTGGGGGAGAAGAGGATACTATGCAATGAGGCCCATGGGAGACTGTGGACCAAAGAGAGTATCTGTTGCCTGAGTTAAAATTAGCTGCAAAGCCAGTCACCAGCACTGCACACGTTCAAAACAGAAGTCTAGATCTGTGACCATTTATTTTCAAAACCATCATGGGCTTGGTAAAATACTGCCTAATCCCAGCATGGTTTTCTAAAGAATTTTCTAGAAGTCTATTATATGGAAACTAATTGGCAAAGGATTAAAACCAACATTTAAAATAGTGGCTCTTAACAGGGGCACAGCACATACCCTCGAGGGGGCATTTGGAAATGCACGGGGTCATTTCGGTTGTGACTGGTGGGTGAGTCCACCTCTTTTACCTCTGCCTCCTCTCTCAGTCACTAAATTTTAGTGATATAGAAGACCAAAGGTGACAGGGACCATAGTCAGTGACTTCCAGTTCACACACAAGCCTATCATTTGTGGGACTACTGGGTTTCTGAGGACTAGCCCATGGCTAACTGGAGGACAACACAACACCTGCTACCCTCCAAGGCCATAGCCAGCAGAACACCTGGGAGTTCTGTAGATCTGCAAATGGCATTTCAGAGAAATGGGACCTTGGTGTGTTCATCCAAACCTCATGTCCCTATTCAAAACGGTCTGCTCTGACAAAGTCTACACAGCACTATACTGTGCCTACATGAAAGGGATTTGGAAATTACATGGCTAACTTAGTCTTTTCTCTCCCTAGCCTATGAAACTCATTTTTTCCTTCAGGTATTCAAATAATTTAGGTAAAAGCAGGGCTAGGAAAGCACACATAATCCCACTACATACAACCTAAATCGAAAAGTATCAGAAGATCTAAAAGAATAACTTGATTCGAACTTTTCCTGGTTTGCTAGAAGGACTGATGTTTCCAAGAAGAAATTCCCAGACTGCCAAAGACGGGGGTGATTATGAAGCCAAACTCACCGAGCTGATTCGCATTGTCAGGAGGATCCGATGAGAATAATGTAGGATTTAGAGAACATGGTTTTCACTGCTGTGATTCTAAGAATGTCTCAGTTTTGTCCAAATCACAAACATCCCTTGGGCTTTAACTATCCAACTGGACACTATGATACGGCATCCTTCGTTGGGGTTACTTTTAATGGGGACCTGTATGTCAAGTTTGACTCAAATGTGCACAGTAAGGAGGGGACGTCCTCAAGGCCTAAAGTAAACCACTCCCCTCTCTCTCCTCAGCTGAATGGATGATATTCCATCTTAGAAATCCATTTGCAATCAATGCATGAGGGTCTTTAATTCTCAGCAGAGCACTGAAGAAGTCTTTTGCAGACAATTAGTAATTGGCAGTGATCCACAGAGGAATGAGTTATTTATGCCTTTAACGTTACATATGGAAAATAAAGCATATCAGTGACCATTTATAGGGGTGCTGAGGATATGGGAGATTGGGCACCAAGAAGTTTGTGACACCTGGGAAAAGGAGCTAGAACTCAGGGAAGGAATGAGGACAGGAAGAAAGAAAATAAGGCTTTACACTTTTCTTATTTAGGAAAGGAAACATCACTCAGAGAGATAGGAAAGTAGAGTTAGGTAGATGGGAAGAGTGGGAAATGAGGGAACAAGTGCTTTAATACATCCAAACTTTCTCTTTTGGAGACCTGCAAGTATAGAATAATGAATGGCACAATCCTAACTACTGGTGGTACATTTCCCAAATTTGGGTTTCCTTTTTTAAGGTTTGCTGATATGGCAGAGGCTGCGTCGACAGAGGACCCTTTCTTCATGAGAGCACCACCATACTCACTGCTTGAAACGGGCATGCAGGGAAACTGAGCTCCCCTTCCTGCTCTGCTTAAGGAAAACCACCCGTATACACAGCCAAAGTAATGTGGTGATTAAATGGCTTCACTGAAGAGAAATGGGTCAGTCCTTACCTGTCATTTTCCTAACCCAGCTATTTTCCATAGGAAACAAATGCTATTGGCTCATTCAGTGTAAGCTGTGATTGCTGTTAGACAAAGGACTCCTGAGAAGGGTCGAGAAACTCACCATTAACCATGCCATGGTTCCAAATGAGACGCTAATCATTTCACAAGGGCTGCAATCCTCACCAATATCAGGTCAAGATGAAATCTACTTTCCAGAAACTTCAAAGCATGTGCATAATATACCGAGATCAAAAAGACCACCAAGAAATAATGACACCAACCAGAAAATAACAATGACTCTTTATAAACTTGTATGGGGTCTAAATTATCCCTTGTAATATGTATGTGTGTACTCATTCCCAGAGAATTAGGTGATGCGCTTCCAAGTAACCTGCTGGGACTATCTCCAGAGCTTCTGAATGGCCTCCTCCAGCTTGTTCCGTCAGAACTCCCAGCACCATGGCGAGAGCAGCTCTCTCAGATTCCCCACATCCACGACCTATATCATGTCCAGCTGTAAACAAGAATAACGTATTTAGGAAGGAACTAGGCCAACTTTGGAAGACTGCTTCTCTGGTGAGAGAGGGTTTAATGAAAATGGTTCTCTACATTGGTAGGCATGCACAGATTTGCACACTCAAGCGCTGCTCACTATTTTAGGAGTTAAATACCAAGTACCTCCTCATTTCAGTACTAAGAACTTCTCTACAAAAAGGCTGAAAGCATAGTGTGCAGTTTTTGGACAGTTGTCATGTGAGTCTTAAAGGTAGGAAGTTTCCAAACTTGGAAGATGGATACAAAAGCCAACATTTACACAGCTTCTCAGATACTCACAACGTAGTTAAATGAGGTTCAGAATGAAATCCTCAAATGCCATTTATCCGTCTCCTTTGTTTACACTGAGTTAATTGAGAACGTTTAGGAGGTAGGCTTTTTAAAGGCTGTTTTTGTCAACCCACACAAATTACATGTTGTATTGCTTATTTTTGGTTAAAAGTAATTTCAGTGAATTATAATATTTTGTTACTAAAGGATTAGCCTCCCTAGCTCTTTTTTAGCCTTTCAAAGGAGAGGATTAATCTGAATGAAAAATATAACTGAAATGGAACACAGGAATTTCTATCATGAAATTACCTGATTAAATTTATAATGGCAATAAATAATAGTGGAGGGAGCTTCTGGCGTGTTAGAAATTAAAACACGAATAAGCAACTGTCTATGATAAGCAGCCTTTGTGGCTTATTTACAGCTCAGGTGATTCTGATCATTAGAACACCTGGTATACATTAAAAGTACTTACTAAATCGTCCACGTCACCACCTTCTTCAAATACGGCTGCTGCATTTTCATTTGGTTTTTCTTTGGAAGCCAGAAACTGTGAATACAAAGTCGGTTATTTTTTGCCTCTTTTGACGGAGGAATAAGCTGTTAGCATTGCCAAAGGCAAACCTAAGAAGGTCTGAAACATCAGCTTGGCCTACTCTCGTTCACATGGCTTTGAATGAGATGTCCAATTTTGAGGTTCAATACTAACAGTCACCAGAGAAAGTTCTTGTGCAGGGGGAGGAAGTGACATGGTTCGTCAAGACAGTGACTGTGTGGAAGGTCCCGTATCAGCATGGTGGGTGTCTGATATTTCCATTCCTGCTTCTGCAGGGACCTGATAAAGTTAAGAAAATAACCAAACATCCCAAACCAGTATGCTCTTTTGAAAGGAGTGTAAGAATCAAGTCAAGATTAGAATCATCTATTCTAATGCCGCCAGAGAGAGGTGTGCCCCACCTGCCACCACCCCCTTTACAACACTCACTCCTACAGCATGTCCAGAAGACCACCTTCCCATGCTAGGATAGGTAGGCCTTGCTAGAACCTAGCTCTTAGATGCACTTGCCACATGCCTTGAAGGAAAAGACTCCCTGCTGTTATCTCTTGGAGGGACAGGATTTAAAAAGAGTGTTCAGATAATTTTCGAGGGCATTCACTACCCCTTTAAAATCAGATTCCGTTCCTAGATCCTCCAGACTTTACTTCAAGGTCTTTGTCCTCTCCTGAGGACAAAAAAGTGTAAAGAAAGTACTTCCTGTAAGAATTGAGAAATGCAAAAATGGGTGAGCTTGGGAGGTTATTTAATTCCTTTTATGAAAATCTTTCAATTTGTGTTAGAAATTGTTTGAAAATAGGTGGATGAGAAATGGATGAAAAAACAATAGCTCAGCATCAGTGTTCTAGATCTGGAGCTTCCAAAAGGCAGAGACATAGAAAAGCAAAGACCTTGAAGTAAAGTCTGGAGGATCTAGGAACGGAATCTGATTTTAAAGGGGTAGTGAATGCCCTTGAAAATTATCTGAACACTCTTTTTAAATCCTGTCCCTCCAAGAGATAACAGCAGGGAGTCTTTTCCTTCAAGGCATGTGGCAAGTGCATCTAAGAGCTAGGTTCTAGCAAGGCCTACCTATCCTAGCATGGGAAGGTGGTCTTCTGGACATGCTGTAGGAGTGAGTGTTGTAAAGGGGGTGGTGGCAGGTGGGGCACGCCTCTCTCTGGTGGCATTCCTCAGGGCCACGTGCCGGGAGTGGGAAAGTGGCGAGCCAGCCTTCCAGCTCACCGCTGCTCTCCTGTTGCTGCCTCCACCCAAGAGGGAAAAGTATAGTTTATACTTGTCTCATTTTCTCAACAGGAAACAATGGCAAGAACTGCTTTCCTTCTACGTTCTTGGTATTTTTATTGTACAATGGATATAATCAAGGCCTCTGAAACCTAAGACCTATAAACTAAAATACGTCTCTTTAATAAATCATAAACCACAGTCACCTGTTAACTGTTAGGCTGTGTGAAACAAGCTTCAGGAAGCAATGTCTGCCTGTCCTTCGTTCCTCAGGTACAGAAATTCACACACAGGTAACGAAATGGCAACAGCAGAGGCCACATCTGCCCAACTGGGCACTGCCTTTGCCAGCACCTCGAGCATGGCTTGTTGACTTAACCTCTCTTCCGGACTTTTGTTCCCCCCTCAGTCAAAACCACCTCACTATTCATTAACTTCCATTTTGACAGAGTGAATAAGGAATTTATTTTCTTTTAAGGATATTTGTGGATCTTTCCATAGCCCTTTGTTGACCCTAAACTGGACCATGTGCAGGGCTGGAAATCAATGGTACAAGAGACGGAAAATCCCAGCAATGGGGGGCAGACGGCCTGGGGCAGAATTGTAACGAAGCTTCTGCATCACTGATTCTATTTCTTTACTCAGGGTGATTATTAATAAAGATATCTGAGGGCCAAATACACATAAACGAATAAGAAATCCATACGTTTACTGACATACGGTTTATGTCTAAAAGTTGAGCAAATTGTGCTCTATCCTAGATTCTCAAATCAATCTTTATTTGGGGTTTTCCTGATTATTATCATAATTTTTACTTTGTACCTCTCCTCTGCCACTCATTCGCGTTATCCCTGCATGATTTTCCCTATATCAATCAGGAATATATGGCTACAGGATAAACTTATCCAGTTGGGGTGAAGAGAATAAAAAGTAGAGCTGTATCCTGCCATAAACCTCTGTGGGGCCACAAATGACCGGCACCTTCCAAACAGATGACAAACTCCTGTACATCTTTTATTATCCCTTAGTTAGCTATTTATTGATGAATCTAGAAAAATCCCTGATGTTTTTTGGCACTGAGCCTCTAAAAGCTCCAATTCCCTCTCCCTCCCCACCTGCAAAGCCCTTTCACAATGCAATTAAAGGATAAATTAAGATAGGGCCGTATGCACAGTATGACCATGGTATATATAATTAAACACAAATGGCACATCTGTGAGACAAGGCCAAATTCCTATGAAGAGAGGAACAGAAGCAAAAACCCCTTCATTTCCATCACATGCTAAACATCTGCAACTGCTTCTCCTGACAGATTTGCTTCACATTTCTGTGTAAGCAAATTATGGCTAAAAGCTAGGCTGCCATCCATTATCCTTCCCAGAGCCCCAGGCAAGGCTGATCTCTTACACATATCACTCCTCATCATCAGAGTTTTTAACTGCAAGTAATTCCAGGCTGCGCAGAGGCAGGGAAGCTAGAGACACAGCAGAGAACTCAATGACTGGCCTGCTTTCTCAACAAAAGCAACGGATTCTCTGAACGCAGCAGAAAGGGGTAGGAGTCAACTCTCATCTTTTCTCGTGTTCTTTCCCTCTGCAATAAGCTGAAAAAATGGAGAATAAATAGAAAGGACATTGTGTGACACAGTCTTTCTTCCTCAAGCCACTGTCACTTACTTGGGGTTACCACAAAAGAGCCTCCTTACCTGGAGGTCTTTATAAAATGGATAATCTATTACTTTTCAAGTTCACAGAAATACAATCCTGGCCACAAGCAGAGAAATGGAATCAATAGCCTCTGTGTAGAAACTGCCAGTCCCATCCCTCCATAAGCCTAAAAACTAACAATCAGCTCATGCTCAGACCCTTACCAATCCCCAAATTAAAAACACATGGTGTTCATCAGCCTGACAGCAACACCATTAGGTGATTCCAAACAGTTATCCACAATCCAGCACGTATAAAAAAGCATCAGAAAGAACAAAAGTCAGTTTTCATGTGTTTTGCCTAAAATGACACACACTTGCATTTCATGAATGCCACCTATAGCTTTTTTCATGCTATAAAGGCAACAGCCCTGCAGCCCAGTGTGGAAAACACAACCACAACCGTAGCTCTGTCAGTTTCTCAGGCACCCTGGGCAAGCCACCTGAGCTTTTTATAACTAATTTTCCTCAAAAGTAAAATGGGAACACTACTACTTACTCTACTTATAAGATTGTGGTGAGTTTCCCATGAAAGAAATATACAAAATTTCTTTGTGATAGTGTAAGTTTTTGTTTTAATTCCTAGTATTTACTCAATATATGTCTACCAAATGATATGTACAAGATTATCCACAGCATCTCTATTCGTAATTGCCGAAGTTTGGAAACAGGGAAATGTCTGTCATTAAGAGAACAGATGAACAACTTGTGGTATAAATATACAGCCATAATAAAGGATGAGTAACTAAAACATGGATGAATCACAAAGGCATGATTCTAGTTATATGAAGGTCAAAAACAGGCAAACTACTCTCAAGTGACAGAAGTCAGAATAATGGTTACCTCAGGGGACAGGGGAGTTCTGATTGGAAAGATACCAAGGGAGCCTTCCGGGGTGATGGAAATGTTCTATTATTTTGACCTGGCGGTGAGTTCCAGGTATATGGATGTGTAAGAAGTCATCGAGTTGCACGTGTAAGATCTGTGCATGTTCCACCTCAATAAAAAGTTCAAGCTCTAAACAAAACTATTGCTGTTCCTGTATTAGCATATAAAAAAACTATACCAGAGATTTAGGCAGAAAAGGGCAAAGGTCCAACAGGAGCCAGCAGTTTCAGAATGCTGTTCTCAAGAAATGATCCTGAAACGTTGTTTCATAATCCTTCCTGAGGCTTTGGAGATCTCTTACACGCTCACACACACAAAAATGAGTGTACTGTTGAAAGAGGGAGTGTGAATTTCTTTCCTCTAGGTAGATGTGGCTGATGGCATTACGAGGCAGAGGTGTGGAGAGGTGGAACCATGGGGTGGTGGAAAGGTGACTGTGGCGGGAGTCCAGGGGTCTGGATTCTGGTCAGTTCTGCCAGCCACTAACTTGGTGTGAGACACTGAGCTAGTCAATTTCACCTCTCTAGGTGCAGTAGGTAAAATGACCAGATCAGCAAGCCCTGAGCATCTGTGATGCTAAGGTGGAAAATCGATAAATGTCAACAACAATAAGAAGAATAGATTAGGCAGTTACAACAAAAACAAGTACTAAGATGATGATTTTTTTTTTCATACAGCTTGTATCAAATGATTATTTAGACATAACTCAGCCTCTTGGAATCCTGTGAAAAACAATATTCCAAAGCCACAGGGATAAATCCTCTTTCCCCGCTGTGTTCTCAACAGAGTAAAAAGAATGGGAGACCGAGAATCAGTTCCAGAACTGGATTCTTGGCCAGTGACTTACTGTGAGATCTCAGACACATCACTTTCCCTCTCCTGCCCATCACAGGGCCACACTGCATGAACTAACTGACAGACGAAGGGCACGCAAGGGCTCTACACTGACTTTACCAAACATCTCATGCTAATGGCACATCTAACAACCCAACTAGAAATAGCATAAGTTAAATGAAAGAATTGACAGGTTATAATGATAATAAAAATGAGTATAAAAGAGGGACAATATTTATGCCTAGGTTTCAAAATGAAATGAGAGGTACCAGGAAACTTAAAAGAAAGTGACTATCTAAACTTATGTCATGGGATAATGTTCTATTTCTAAAGCAGGGCTGACTTACCTCTATTTCTCATAAAATCCACTTATTCCTAAAACACACTGGAAGGAAATGGCTCTCCTTAAGATGGCTGTGCAAGTGTGAAGTTATAATATAATTTGCATTTATTTATTTATTTTTTAAAATTTTTGGTAGAGACAGGGTCTCACTATGTTGCCCATGCTGGTCTCGAACTCCTGGCCTCAAGAGATCCTCTCACCTTGGCCTTCCAAAGTGCTGGGATTGTAAGTGTGAGCCACCACACTCAGCCTTAATTTTCATTTAAAATGGACATCCTGGATAATTATATCCTTTCAAATGTCAACATTTAATAGCAAGAATTTGACAGCTTGTTAACTTTCAATAACTTATAGCAAATACCTCAAAAGAATTTCAATGGACTAGGATTGTTCTTTAATCTCTGATTATAGTCAAGTTTCCTTAAATGATTATTTGGGAAGTGACCAAACTTAACACTTGAAGGCAATACCAATGATTATTTCAGTATATGGTGAATAGTGATTACACGTCCCACACTTGGCTAACAGAAACAGCTGAGGCATGTCTCTATTAAACCACAAGGAATCAGTTTCCCTGAGCCAGAATTTTCCTATGCAATGTCCCCCTTATCATCTCTACGTGTACTCTCCCTTCTGTACTTCTTTCTAAAGATCAACAGATGCCATTTAAAAATATTTTTAATACAAAGGATCAACTTTCCACTCTGAAAAACAAAGGGCTTATGTGACATTAAAGAGGACATAAAAGCTTACTCTCACAAGTCAGACGTGATAGAAGGGAACCAGAATTACAGGCTCTACTTTACAGTCTTCCAGGTCATCCTATCCACTGCCTGGTGCTGGGCCAATTATTTGTTGAGATGAAGCAGGTAGGGACTGCTGTATTTTAGAGACTGTGAGTGTAAGATTCTGTTTACAAGATGTAATCCATTTAGGAATGAAGGTCCAGCATAGTGCACAGGAACCAGCCTTTTAATCCTCTTGCTGCCTCCGTGTGCTCACAGAGCAACCTGCTTAACCTTTCTGGGGCTTGGCTTTCAGCGGTAACGGAGATGGCAGTTCCTGCTCCTTCCTGTCAATTCTTAGCAGATCACTGTGAGAATCGCAGAGATAGCGCAGGGCTCTTTGGTGCTGGATTTAGATACATACAAAATTTTATTACCATTATTTTCTACCATTATCCAGATATGACATATATAGTATTCTAGGTAAACATCATATAACTTGAATGTTCCTTAGAAGGCAAAGTGTTATATAAATATTTGGTATAAATATTAAATAGGTTGAAGCACCGGTAAATGTGAAAAACAGAAAATGTCATTTTCTCATGTGAAAGAGAGTCTGCAAGGTTAATTTGCAATATACTTTCTTAAAGGCTACGAGATACTGTATATCAAAATGTCTAGTATAGAGCTGTGATTAATACATTTTAGTCGAATTTCCTAATTTCTTATCTGCCATGACAGTGACGTTAAGTTTTGCTGCTAGTATTAGAAGGATAATTACTGTACCTTGATTATGGAAACACTGTGCTCCAAAAGGAAGACACCAAAGCCAGGCAACCAGTGGTGGGAGTAGAAGAGATTCTCTTCACTTGTTTTTTACTATGTTTTCTCTAATCAAAGATGGTGAAGTTTCCAGAGTTGTCTTAAACTACAAGTGAAATCAGCCTGATGATATGCTAAGGACACCACCTCATACCTGGTCATTAACTGAAATTTCTCTCTATAGCTTAATTATCAGACATTAAAATTTCTGATGCTTAGGCTCAGTGCCATTTACAATCAGCTTACTTTAAGAAGCTTACCCTCGATAATGTTGGTGGGCCTCATCCAATCAGTTGAAGGCCTGAAGAGCAAAAACTGAGGTTTCCTGAAAACGGAATTCTGCTTCAAGATTGTCACATAGAAACCCTGCCTGAGTTTCCAGCCTGCTGGCCTGTCCTAAAAATTCCAGACTTGTCAGCCCCCACAATCTCATAAGTCAATTCTTTAAAGTCAGTCAATCAATCTCTCTTTGTGTGTGTGTCTCTCTCTGTGTGTGTGTGTGTGTGTGTGTGTGTGTGTGTATGTGCGCGCGTGTATGTTCTATTGGTTCTGTTTCTCAAGGGAACCCTGACTGATAGATCCCAGTTCAAGGCGAAAATATTATCCCAATGTTGTATCACGTGACATAAAGAAATAAAACCAACAGTTAAATGACATACTCAAGCCCATGGTACTCAGTACTGCCTGTGGCAGAAGAGGGTACAGACATCATGGAATTCCTTCTGAGATAGTAATTATCACCACCTTCCCATGCTTCCAAAATTCCAGGATCTTACTCCTTAAAAGTAGGGACCATATCTGTTTTTTAACAAAAATCTTTTGCCAGGCAAAGTGCTTAATAAAAATTCCTGTATATCCTAACTTCTCTCCTAAACAATACTATGGTTTCTGCCAAATACCTCTGCTGAGTTGAAAATTCAAGACATTTTTAATTTGGCCTGAATTTAGCCATATGATACACATTTCCAGTGTTGTTCCTGTCATTTCCGTAATGGATTCCTGTCTGCCAGCCCCAGGCCAAGCTCTCCCTTGGCCTGTAGAGTTTTTGAGTCTCTCTTGCCTCCTTATGCTCCCTTATAATTGACCGTTCGAGCTTCTGGAGGACAGGGGCGCTGTCATGTCATCCAGTACCGTGCCCAGCAAAGAGCAGAAGCTCAGAGGCTCACAGTTGCCAGGTACTGTGCTAGCAGGACTAGATCAGTCAATGACTGTAATTGAAACTGAATGTTATGAACTATATACTTTTGAGCTATTCAATTTAATTTCATTAAAATTTCATCACAACCTTGAGGTATAATGAAGGATTACTGAATGAAATAGCCACACGTATTTGACTCATAGCTAAATCAGATGCAACAGTTACACACCAAGCAGGGAGGCCTTGACCTAACAATTTGTGTCGACAAAAAGCTCATGAGGTCTGCATACATGGGGGTCTTTTACTGAAAATCCCTGGATGCCCCTCGTGCTAGAATACTAGTGTTTCTCTACCCCCTACACATTACATTCATCTGAGGACTTTCAAAACTCAAACAAACCAGGCGTTGGACCCATCTTAGACCAATAAAATCTCTGGGGTTATTCCCTATTTTAATTGGTATTTTAAAAAAAAAAGTTCCCCAGGTGAGTAAGCGTGGTCAGGGTGGGAATCACTGGGCTAGCTGGATTTCATAGCCTTTACCAGGGCCTAGGCTACGTTTGGTAAGCTCTATGGAGTTCAGCACTTCTAGAGCTATTAAGGCTTGGATTACAGGTGAATTCTAGAAATGCAACCATGGCCTACAGGAAACCAAAGTAAGATGATAATTTCTCCCATGAGGATGCTGCAGTAGAAGAAATTTGTTCGCTGGTTGAATAAAGAATGGGATAATTTAGTTATCCTTAAAATTTAACTTCTTCAAGGGTATCAAGAAGATAATATCACTGCAATAATTCATCTAAAGAAAGGGAGTTACCCCTTAGTACCTTTTTGGCCTCCTCAGCCGTGACAGAGCTTCCAGGGGCTTCATCTTTGGTGATGAGAGTAATTCCATCTAAAAAGTAATTCACAGAGTAAAATCCACAGGCAAACAATCAACCCCAATCTTACTTTCCTTTCCACCACAACTCCTCCCCATTTTGTGCTGAAGACTTTTACCACAGGTGCTCTGTTCTGTAAAAAATGTAAAACTATAAAGGCGATTGATTCACAATGTTTGTTTTATCTGACATTAGCCTTTCTCCCATTTTTGCTTGTGCAATAAGCAATAAAGGCCACATCTCAAATGCCACTAGCTCCATGAAGCCTTCCTTGATCAACTCCAGAAAGAAATAGCCTCCCCTTCTTTAGAATTCCCAGATCGCTTTTTTGTCCTTTTGGAATGGCTCTCATCATGCCTTATGTTGTGTAACTAATTGTACATATGGTATCTCTCGGAATGGACTACACTTTTCTCAGGGGCTGCTTCGTCTTCATATCCCCCTTAATGTACAGTAAGTCCTTAACGTTGTTGGTAGGTTCTTCGAAACTGTGACTTTAAGGAAAATGACATACAGCAGGTCCTTGAATAATGTCATTTTATTATAATGGTGATGAGAAGAAAATGGTTTTGTTGCATACTTTTCCCTTAAAGTTGCGGTTTTCAAGAATCTATCAACATTGAGGACTTAGTGTAGTATATAGCAGAAGCTCAATAAATGATAATTGAATGACTGTATGCTTGTATCTAAATCCGTCAGGAACCCAATATGGGACTCTGCACACATTTTGGCTGATAGCAGTGTTACTGGCTATTGACAGAGTGGCCAGAGGACTAGGGCAGAAGGAAACACGCTCAACAAGAGGCATGTCTACCACTTAGCACAGAGCATCACTTTTAGCTCAGTGAGAGCAAATCGAAGACAGAAAATCTACCCTTTAGTTTCCTCCTCTTCCTTTTTTCCTACCTCAGATGGCTGATGCACAATACTCTTTCAGAAGAGTGCACATGCACTGGACATCCATTTTTACCTACAAATGACAGAGGTCATTTGTATTCTCTCGACAGCACATAATCTATCAGAAAATATGTATCTAGCGTACGTCCTGTAAGTTTCTCTTCAGCAAATAATATGCTGCAAGCATTCAATAAATAACAAAACCAATCTCTTTCATCTATTAGGTCGGCAGCAGAGACACAAAAGTGATTTGAGGAAGCCCCGTTCACCACCTATTCTAATTGCTTTTGCTTCTCCTCCCCAGTGTAGAAGTTAAAGGGCTGAAAAATTAACTGTCCGGGAGACGGTTGCCTGTGTGATGAAAAGCAGCCTGTTAGAAGTGGAATAGATAGGTATATGACTCCTTTTATACAGAATTTGGCCAGGAAGACAGGTTGAAACTAATTATGCATCCCTACTGTAAGTGAAAAGTATCATATTAACTCTTAACATCACTATTTTCATAATATGCATTTTTAATAGGTAATATCTTATACTTGGGTTCTAAAAGAAAATCAGATCAGGTTAAAAAAATGGGCAAAGGGCATAAATAAAAGCAGAGATCAAGCCTAACACTGAGAGAATGTGTGCTGCCTTCTCTCTGGGTGGAATGTGCATTGGTCGCTGTGAACAAGCGAAGAACTGAATGGCTTTGGTGCACGAAGATGCTGGCCTGCTGATACCCAAAGCCTAAGAACATGGTCATGAAAGGCAGAAGGGAGGCAAAATGCGGTGAGGTCAATCAAAGCGCTGTGGAAACAGCAGGACTGAAATGGCCTGAGAACCCGAGAAAGGGGCAATGCTTGCCTGCACTGCGGCTCCACTCCACAAACAAACGCACAACCTTGGAAATGGGTCACGCTGTTCAAAGTTTCAGATGGGACTTACATGTTTACTTATTATTTATCACTTTGCATCTTTGCTTATTAAGGGGGAGCCTTCCCCAAAGCCAAGTGGAAAGTCATCAGGTCCCCACACAACTCAACACATAAGAGAATTTGCATTTAGAATTCGTATGTTTATTTATTAAAAAAAACGGTATAAATATTTGGACAAAAGACGAATGAAAACTTACCTTGAATGACAATTTCCCAGAAATGATTTAATTGTTTAATTTCTACTTTCTCTTGAAGGGCTTTCAGGAAGCTGTTGAAGCGCTGCTCTTCTGAAAACTGTCATGGCAAGAGGGGGGGAGAAGTGGCAAGTCGGAGTAAACATGAACCCAGTGCAGACCCAGACCAAAGTGCCATCTATTTTGAATCACCACAATATTATATGGAAAAAATGTTCTTTGGTAAATGAGAAGGTGGCATTTCAAATTAAGCTACGTTCACTGGGGACCAGAAATGCTTCCGTCTGTGGAAGGAGCAGAATATCCCAGAGCCACATGGTGCTTTTGGTGGCCTGGCATTTTGTTTTTTAACTTTTAATATAGAAAATTCCAAACAAAATCAGAGAGAATAATTTAGTGAGTGTACATGGACTAATCACCCAGCTTCAATAAGTATCAACTCAACCAGTCTTGGTCCATCTATAGCCCTGCCTTCTCCTACAGCCTTAGGATTATCTTGATGCAAATTTTAGTCATATTATTTCATTTACAAATATTTCTGTACAAAACATCTAAAATATATATATTTTTTTTACAAAACCACACACTCACATGCCATGATATATCACACAAAAAATTAATAATTCCTACATAGAAGCAAATAACATTTAGTATTCTCGTTTTCTTAATTGTTCTATAAAACTTTCTTCCTTTCTTTCTTTTTGAGTTTTTACAGTTCAAAAAAGGTCTCTAAATGAAGACTGATCGTCTCTACAGTCTTTTGCTCCTCTTCCATAGCTGGCTCTCTTTTTTTTTAAGAAACACAGTCAGGTGTGGTGGCGCACACCTGTAGTTCCAGCTACTTGGGAGGCTGAGGTGGTAGGATCACTTGAGCCCAAGAATTTGAGACCAGCCTGAGCAATACAGCAAGACACTGTCTCTAAAACAAGTTAAAAAAAGGAAAAAAGAAAAAGAAATCCAGTGACCTGGTACTTTTAAGGACATGCAGTGGCAACGATGCACAGCACAGAAGTGCCGCCAGACACTCCATCTAGCCTGGGGCAGTGCTAATGACAAGCAATACATTTTTACTACTTCTTTCTGTCTAACCAAATCTTTCTCCACCCAACTGAGTCATCCTTAGTCTTGTCTTGACTCTACTTTTCCAGAAGTTTGTTTTTTATCTGTCGGGTATTTGGGTCGTTTATTTCTGAATCTTTTACTCTAATCTAATTTTAATGAATTTCTCATTTTCTTGTCATTCTTTGTAAGCACCTAAATTATTGAAGCATTAATTTGTTCATTCAGCAAATATTTAATAAACACCCACACAAGAACATATATAATCATGCCTACTTCAAAAATATATTTTCTAATTTAAATTTGTTTGCCTCTTGCCTAAATGTATAAAAATCTATAAATAGTTTGGGAGATTTTTAAAAAGTGTTTTCTAAAAATTTCTAATAAAATAAACAAAACTTAACCCACGCCAAAGGGAGAGGGAACTGAGTAATTAATTTTCAGTGTTCTTTTTTTCCTGGTGTTCAGATCCCTACTTCTGTCTTCATAAAATCTTTTTCAATAATTCTATCAATATACATTTTCCATCAATTGCCCTAAAATAGTTAGCCCATCCTTTATGACAATGACTGGGCCACTATAGGTTACGATGGAAATACCCTTGGTTCCCTAAGTAGGAACACAAAGCCAGGGCTTTCATATAATAAAAAGCTAATGCCCAGGGAGAAAACATTCCACCCACCCACCTTTGTTGCCCCTCAGAAATGACAATGATAGTGATATGAGTTTAGTCATTTCTACTTCTCTTGGCATACACTGCTATTCACATTGAGAATGACTATTCCCAAAGCCCAAGCTTATTTCTGGAATGCTGTATATCACTCCCTTGTGATGGTGGCCAACTGTTTGGGAGGAGAGGACAGGTGAGAATAGCATTACCTGAATAGCTTCTTCACGGAAGGCTTTGATGCAGTCCATGCTCTTCATAAAATACGGTATTTCATTAGTATCCAAAAACTGTTCAATGCGATTTATGAGCTGGTGACTCACTAGAACATAAGACAATACACATTTTCCTAGATTGGAGTGATGCTCGTTAGAGAGAGGGTGTGCTTCTGTATTATGTATGTATGGTTCAAGAACTCATGGTCAGTATGCACAATAGCCATACTTCTTTTAGGGGGCAGATGAGATGTAAAATTCTGATTTCAAAAGCCTATATTTGAGAAGTTTGAATAATAATATTTATTAATATTTGTCAAAAATAAAATTTAATTTCTAAAATGTTGAGAATCATGGCTAAATACTTCTTTTTGGGATGTCATAAACTAGGTTGTGGTTATTGTTGTTTTTTAAATTGTTTTTGTCATTTACTTTATATTTTCCATCCAGAATTTAGGAGCCATGTGGATAACTCAAAGAAAATAGATCCTTTCTAGTTCCTCCCCTAATTCCACTTAGGACTATTGCCAAACAGTGCCAGGCAATGAAAAATAATGAGCCAGGGACACCCATTTTCTACCAATCCCAGGTTAAATTAGAAAAGACCAGTTCTGGTCTTTACATAATATCCCTTTAGAATGAGAAATCATTATTATATATCTTATACCCATAGCTGGACCTAAATTCTCCCTGTTGCTTAGCATTTCACAAGCCATGAATACCTAAAAAACACTAACTGGCAGCACTATCAATGCTACAGAAAGAATAAATACCTTAATAATGTTATCATTTCCAAGGTGGGTTACAACTTTAGGTTGCCTCACAAAGAAACAAAAAAGTTCTTCAGTATGAAAAAAAAGCAGAGGAAAATAGAAACGTAAAAGTCATCAGGAAACTTAATTTGCTGAGCAGATCAAAAATGACCCTTAAAATCTGTGTAGAAGAATGAACCAAGGAGATGCGAGCATTCACGGTCTAAAAGCCCCCTCTCCTTTCCCCTCAAGCCGCTCACTACCAGCTGGCTATTTGGCAATTTATGCTGAATGGTCAAGATATATGACTGCATGTTTCTCAAAATCACAGCCTCATTTGAGCATTTTAATAGCTATGAATGTGTGTGCACAGTACTAAAGAAAACTACTTTAAAGCTTCACCAATAAAGGCTCAAGGCCACTAACTCTGTGAATCACAGTGACCTGAACATTACTCAATGCCTTATGAAAGACATGAAATCAGTGCTATCTACTTATTTCCTAAGGACCTTACAGCATGTGGAAAGGATTAAAAAAACTGCACGGAGTATTTTCTCATATAGCACTGCTGCAGCAAGGGAGAAATATCCCCAGTAACCATTTCATCTTTTCCACCAACTAGGAGATTATGATCTCCATTATAATAAAGCACTTAACAAACTTGAGGGATTAAAGAAACATTTCCTTGCAATTTCAGAAATCTTTACCAATGTATCCTAGAGCAGTGAATTAATATCCAACTACAATTCAAAGGAGAGAAAGAATGTCCAGACGGGTCTTTTTAAACAAGGTAAATAATACAACCCTGATTAGTAGGCAGAGCAGAAAACCATCGACAAGCAGCTCAAAGCAAATAGAAGCTATCTCCCTTTTTCAGCTTGAAAGGCAAAGTAACAGAAATGTCTGACAACAAAGCAGTGTACCTTCTCAGTCTGATATAAAGTTCACTCGAAGTTACATACCAGGGCACAAATAAAAACCTTTACAGGCCAAGGGCAGTAACCCTAGAGGCTCCAAGTTCCCTACTTCTTTTGAAATGAGAATGAGAACTCTCTTAGGAGACTATTTCTCTTTCTTTGATTTTGTGATTATTTTCATTAATTTATCCTAGTACATACTTATTGTGTATAACTAATTACATGTATAAGGCACTATGCTATGTTTTATGAGAGATACAATTAAGTTGAAGATAAGACCTTTGCCTTTGAGTTTACAGTCTAATAGGGGATATAATGCATATACACAAAAATAATAATAGGAAATAAGTGTGAAGAGGGCTATGAGTACTATAAAATATGTTAATTGATCTGAATTTTAAAAAATCTTTAGTGATTATAGAAAGCTTCATGAATTAACATGGCTTTTCAGCTAGGCAATGACAAATAGAATTTGGCTATTATACAACAGGAAACAGAATGAGCCTAAGTAGGAAGAAGAGGTAGGAATGCACAGGGTGTATCTGGAGAAAAGTGAATAGTCCAGAACACGGACAAAAAGAAGGGGACACAAAAGAAGGAATAACAATTAGAAAAGGGTTGGAGGGAAGGGAGTTCCAAGAAGAGAGAACAGTGTGTGAGAGTCCTGAGGCAGGGCAGAGCCTGGCTCCTTAGAAAGGGTAGAAGAAATAAGAAGGTCAAGACCAAGCCTTTTAGGAACTATCCACTTAGAGGTTGGATAGAGGAAAGGAAGCTGAAGAAGGAGCCTAAGAAGGAGTAGTCAGAGATAGAGAAGAAAACCAGGAGGATATGGCACTACAGATACTAAGAGAAGAGATTATTTAAAGAAGAGAGCTGTCTGCTATGTCCAAACTATTACACAAAGACTATAAGAGTAGAAAGATGAAGAATTAAGGATTGAAACTTAGGGAGTCCTAGGAGCTGGGAGCCCATGATGCAACTAGAAGGTATGGAATTGCTTTGCAAAAAAATAGCTTCCTGACTCATTTTATCCTGAAATATGACAGAACACACACACACACACACACACAAACACACACAGTTGCCATCTTACAGAGAAAAATATTCCAGAGACTACAAGCACACGCCAAAGCCAACAATCCATTTGCAATAACAACACACGAAAGAAGGTATACAAAGAAAAGGAAGTAGGAGTCTCAACATCCAGTTTCTATTTGAAAATGAAGTCCTCGTGTATCTGCGGGCCTACTTGGATTTGGTTTTTCCCATTTACGTGTTAGACTGTCCTGCCTTTTCCTCTGAAGGGTTCAGAAGCACAGGTGGATAAACACATCCAAACTTCCAAAAAAGTCAATGAATACAAAAAACCAGATTTTGCCCTTCTAGGAATAATCAGTTACATAGCCTGTGCATCTGGCCCATGATTCTAAATTCTGTTGCTCTACCTAGACTATTTTGTGGTTCACTGACGATAATGAACCATTTAACACCAGGGCATAGCTGTGATGGATGATGCTTTAATATACTGAATACAAGAATAGGATGTGGACAAGAGACTGCCCTTCCAGAGTCTGGCGGCACTTCACACTTCCCTGCCATTCTTAATACAAGTAAAATGCGAAAAGGGCTGACAAAAATAATATTCTATTTTGGCTGGATTATGCTTTTGACTTTGCCGCCACCCTCCACCCCACAGAAAGGGAATGCTGACCATCAGCGTGCTTTTTCTCTGCTTCCACACCAATTACAGAGCTAAGGAATGGCCTGTCAGTCTTCATACTCAGTAAATCACAGCCCCAATTATAATTCACCAAAATGTTCTTCAGAATTAGTCAGTGACTCAATAATACTCATTAGTAGCTAATATAAAAAAATGGCCATTGGAAGGGCCATCCATCTTAGGGTACTAAGTCATGCATAGGGCTGTCATTTGTCTCAAGTAGTACTTCAAAAATGTCTGTTCCAGATTTTGAGGTTTTAAATATGGGTATTATATATTAACCCAGCATCTTCCACGTTGATACACAAAATTAGTCTCAATATGGTAACACTTCAGCGTCATATTCAAAATGTTTTTCAGATTCAGAAGAGGAAAATGGCAGTTTTCTCATTTAATCTGAAATACATGTTCTTCCTCTCTACAGGAAACATCCAACGCCATCCGAAGTCCTACGAAGGCACTACCTCCCTTCTCGTTGCATGGTCATAAGGGCCAAAACACCCAGGGCCACGTGCTTGTCTGCCTCTGACTTTACATTTACTCACTACCTCTGCTGTTTGCCAAGATGCTTCCAACAAAGTTTTCACTTTGGAAGCCATTTATTCTGGGTTTTTTCCCTCCACATGACACAGCCAAAAAAGCAGTAGGTTTCCTCACCAGTCACACATTATACATAAAGGACTAAAAAGGCATCTTGAACCATTTTGCTGAACTCAGGCATCATACAGGATGTTTCGCAATTTAATTCTTTTCACGGTATCAATGCCGTATGTGAATTTTACTTATTGAAAAGCTGTACACTTTGCAGACTTCAGCAGTTAAGTAATTTTTAAATGTTAACAAATTTATATAGCCAATGACAATGGCATCTTAATAAAACAATTAAAAAGTGATAATAAAAATCAAGCACTTAAAGTAAGTATAAGGTCAGGCCACTGATTATTAAGAGAATAAAAAGAAATAAATATCCATCAGCAAATAAAACTCTAGGCAAGTAGTCCAGTCTTCCATAAACTAAATTCACACGTAAACTACAATCACTGTTTTAAGCCAGAAACATACAAGAGACATTTGCCTGACCAAAAAAGGAGTTTGTGTTTTAAGATAGGCAATTAAAACAGAAACGCATCACAAATAGGCTTCCTTTCTGGCCCATTTCTATAGGATATAAATTGACCATTGTGGTTAAAGGCTGTGTGTACATCAGTCCAACCAGAAGACTAGAAATCACTCTGAATATTTAACACAGGAAATTTAATGTAGGCAACTGGTACATAGGTAACAAAGAGTGGTGAAGCCAACTGAGAATGGTGTTACGGCCCAGAGATTAGCAACAGCAAAAAGGTCTTAGCATCCCTTGGCATGAGGGAAAAAGAAAAAGAGGGGTATAAATAGAGTCAAGGACCTGTCCTATGGAAGCTGAAGCCATGGAGGATCAGAGATGCTGCCCAACACAGAAAGGGAGAAGGAGATACCCTGGTTTCTCTCTCCCTCCCTTCCTCCCACCAATCTCCTGCCAAAGTCTCCCATTGGCTGAACCTAGTATTAACAGAAATCTTTTCAACACAGGAGCCTGGGAAATGTAACCTGCTGGGGCCAGCTCTGCCGCCCCCCCTCCCCCCATGCAGTGCACACAGGGGAAGGGTGAGGAGTGCATCCAAGGACAGTGTGTTGTTCTGAACTCACAAGAGGGAGGCCCCATTTTATGAACTGGATATTTCTACAAGACAGAAATTAATAAAGCATTACTTAATTTAAATAGTAAGAATATAACATTTACAGGTTTTTTTTCTTTCCTTCTTTCTAGTAAGGTAGGGTACAATGAAATTCAATTAAAAGTTACTGAAAAGGCTCATAAACATATTTAATTTTTTTAAAAAAGTTGTATTTCTACAGACACGGAATTATGTAAAAAATATTATTTCCACTTCTATTAATACTTGAAACATCTTTAGAGCTACATACGCTTCCCTTTCCTTCAGGTTTAACATGGTTGTGCCACAGCCGTGCGGGCTGTGACAGTGAACGAGAGGTACTGGGAACAACTGAGT
>RJWJ010022802.1:0-26486 GCA_004363605.1 Indri indri | reverse complement strand
GGTCTGCTTTGGTTTAATGACAATGGGAAGCTAGATATTACGGCTGGAAATAGATCATACCTGTATGATGCCAAGGGTGAGTAGCTAGATTGTATGTGGTCCAGTGGCTGAAAACTAGAGGTGGAAGGTAAGAAGAGGTAAAGGTGTCTCTCCTCAGCCACCTGTCATGGTCATGAAAGGACAAACATCCAGAAACTTATCAGAAGGAAGGGACCACAGTGACTGAGATAGAGAAGGAAGACGGAACAGAGCTTTTTAAAAAACACAAGGAACATGAGATTGTATGTTGAAGGGCACTCATAAAATGGAGCGAAAGACCATCAGCTCATGAGTGGATGAATATAATGTGGCACATTTGTACAGTGAGCTATTGCCTGGTCATGAGAAGGAAACATGTATTGATGCATGCTACATCACGGATACACCTGTGAATGTACATATAGTTTCCTTGGAGATCTACATTAGAAGAAATAATTCTAAAATACTATATGTAGATGCAATACTTTGTTACATAAGAATGGATTAATTTTGTCACAATAAAGAATGAATCATAATATGCCCTAGGTAATCCACTAGTTGTTTGAAAGAAATGTAACTTCTGCTAACTGTACCAGATAACTTACCTATGGGTCCTATATTTCTACTGCCTTGATTCAGGAGAAGTTGGCTGTCGGATTACTGTCCTAAACAAGGAGAGTAGAATGTGCTTGTGCTCCTTTATGGGATAAAATACACTGTATCAACGCAGATTATGAGCATGATGTTCGGCTGAAAGTTGTTGGTGATCATTGTATCAGATGAAATACGGCACATCTCAAATAGCATTAAGTTCTCTAATAAATGTTCATACACAGGATGTTTTAAGGAATAAATTTTGCTTCTAGTTCTCTCAATGCAACTGATGAGGTCATAGTACTTTTTTAAAGAAATCACAATGAGAGAAATCTCAATTTTGAGCTGTATTTGCACATAGTGTGAGATTATAGAAAACTGTGCCCACAGTGAGACGATCTCTCTTATCTTACAGATCAGCATGGCTGGCACTGTGGGCATATGTGTTATAGACAGGTCATCGCTTCTCAGTTGTACTTGGTATCTTTAATCCTGGAGTGTCTCTTAGCTGAAAGATTCCAAATTAGCTCTTATAGTCTAGAGCCATTTTTTTCATATGGGATCAGAAATCTAATGACCAAATAATGTTATTGGTAAGACAGTCCTAAGAATAATTCGCATGACAAAAGCTTTCCATCAAAGACCCGAGGAACAATGCCATCCGATCAATTGTTTCTCTGCCATCAGACAACACACTTTCTTTCCTCAGGATCCTTAAATCACTGTGTTTTATCTACCACGTGTTCTAAGAAACATGATCGTGACGTTACAGGGTCATCACAGATACTCACTAACAATCAAGATTTTCCCAAAAAAGCTCCAATCTCACATATCACAAAAGTTTATGAATTCCACCATTTAAAATGACACAGACGTCATGAATACAAACAATGTTCCTTCCAACTGCAAGGCTATTAAATGTAGAGCGCAGTGTTATTTCTGAGTGAACCCAGCAGCACATTGCAAATACATCAATTTGGTAGTTCCTAAAATTTCTTCTTTGAGCTTTTCATTAAGAGGCTTCAGGCTTTACTTTATCCATGGGATTTTCCAGAAACTGCTCACTTCCTTTGGAAAACAGAAAGAGGTTTTGTTTTTCAATGGGAGCATTTCTGGGTACAAATGTGGGGTATCCCTTTGAGTTGAAGAAGCTGTAGTCTTTCTCAGATGATGGGCACTTCCCCCTCATAATATTTTAAGCCCAGAGGGTCATGTTTGAGATGCATGAAAGCAGAAAAGAAAGTCAAGGAATAGAAAAGGCTAGGTAAAGAGGAAATGAGGGGAAAGAGATGAACCAAACTCAAGCAAGCCTTCCATAATAACAAATAATGATTATCAGATAGCAAAAGCAGCTGTGTGTGTGTGCTATAAGTAGAACACAAATAACCTGATATTTTGTTTGAAGAGTTTATCACACTTTGCAGAATAGTTAGTAATTATATGGTTCTCATAATTCACACCTAAACTTGCAATTACTTTTCTATAAAATTTTACCTCCTATAATAGTGCTATGTTTATTGCCTACATGCCATTCATATCTTTAAGTTAATCTTTAAAAGTGGGCAAAAGACACGAACAGAAGCTTTTCAAAAGAACACAGACTGATGGCCAATAAGCATATGAAAAAATGCTCGATGTCTCTAGCCATCAGGGAAATGCAAATCAAAACCGCAATGAGCTATCACTTAACTCCAGTGAGAATGGTTTTTATCAAAAAGTTTCAAAACAACAGATGCTGGTGCAGATGTGAAGAGAAAAGAACACTCACACACTGTTGATGGGTCTGCAAACTAGTGCAACATCTATGGAAAGTAGTATGGAGACACCTGAAAGAACTAAAAGTAGAACTACCATTTGATCCAGCAAGCCTACTGCTAGGTATTTACCCAAAGGACAAAAAGACATTGCAAAGATGTGGAAACAACCCAAGTGCCCATCAATCCAAGAGTGGATCAATACAATGCGGTATATGTATACCGTGGAGTTCTACACAGCCATAAAAAAATGGTGAACTAGCACCTCTCATATTATCCCGGATGGAACCGGAGACCATTCGTCTAAGTGAAATATCGCAAGAGTGGAAAAACAAGCACCACATGTACTCCGCTTTAAATTGGAGCTAATCGATCAACACTTATGTGCACATATGGAAGTAACATTCATCAGGTGTTGGGCAGGGGGGAGGGGGAGGAGGGGATGGGTAAATTCACACCTAATGGGTGCAATGCACGCTGTCTGGGGGATGGACACGTTTATACCTTTGACTCAAATGTTACAAAAGAAATTCATGTAACCAAAACGTTTGTACCCCCATAATATTCTGAAATTGAAAACATCTTATAGTGGGAAAATAATACTGAATATTTTTTTCCTAAAATTACTCACCATCGTTAAGGAGTTTGAATGTAATACCACTTGCTCCTGATGACAATCCAATTAATCTGTTTTTGACCTATTATTATATCCTTCAATGGATATGTAGCCTAAAGATTTCTTCCTTTAATTCTACGTTTAAAAAATATTGAGAGAACGGGGGTAGTTTCTTACCATTGTATAATCAGTGAGCCTCTGTATACTAGTGAATGGTTAAATATGTAGCCACAAGATTTGGTGACATATTAAGAACAAGAAAGCAGTTTAAATTGTGACACTCACACTTTAAAACAATCACTGCCATATCATCTAATTATACATAACCCCTTTCCTGACTAAGAACAAGAAATCAGAGGTAGTACAAATATTATTTATAAATATTTTAGATGTTAGAGTCCAGCAAAATAAGCAGACAGTTTGATTGGTTGATTGACAAGTGAAATTGGATCTATTTGAGTTGTACCATGTGATGCTTTGATACATGTGTGTACTGTGAAACGATTACCACAATCAAGTTGGTTAACACATCTATCACCTCACATGGCTGCCTTTTGTGTGTGGCTAGTGAGGACACTTAAGATCTACTGTCTAAGGAAATTTCAACTGTCCAGTACACTGTCGTTAACAATAGTCACCATGCTGGGGTTTAGACCTCCAGAACTCATTCATCTATTAACGGAAAGTCTGTACCCTTTGACTAGCATCTACCCATTTCCCTGACCTCCGAGGCCCTGGCAACGACCCTACCACTCCCTGCTTTTATGTCTTCAATGTGGGTAGATTCCAGGTATAAACAAAATCATGCAGTATTTATCAATCTCCATCTGATTGATTTCAATTAGCGTAATATGCCCAGGGTTCATCCATGTCGCAGATGACAAGATTTGCTACTGTACTAGAATCTCTTTTTGCAAGCCAATTTGAGACATAAACAGAAACGCTTAGATTGTCTTCCTACGTGCCACATGCACTCTGACCAGGACGACATCTGGTCGTGACCAAACAATGCAGCTACTGCTGCTCCAGAAATTCAGGATATTGGGATTGAGCATAATGACTTGCCTAGAAATAGACCTCGGTATGTGAATCAACCTCTGGTAAAGAATTACCATGGAAGTTTACCAGTCTGTGAGCTCAGCCTTTATTCTGGATATAGGATGGCAGCCTGGTGCACATCGTCATCATCCTCATCATTGTCATGATGTCATGGTCATTGTCATGTCAACCTCATCATCGTCCTCATCATCACTTGTACAGCATGTACTGTTTACCAAGCATTTTCTTATGTTTTCTTACAGCTCCTGATACCAAGCGGCCAAGGGCAGCCTCGTGGACCCGCTGATTCGGGGTTGGTCACGAGTGGTGGGTTTTGCAGATGTCACATGCTGAGATGTCAGGGAAGACCCCAGACAAGCAGCATGGAAGATCACTGTCCGATTATTCTTGAGTAAAGCACCCCATGGAAGTGAGAGAGGAAGACTTGGAGAAGCGAGGATATTGAGAAACATAAAACGTCCAACACAGCAGTGCCGCAGACGTCTTCATCTCATACTCTCATGGTAGCCTGATCTCAAACAAATGTGTCTGCTTTAATAAAGCCAATAAACTGTCACATTTATTTCATGACTTGTGAAATTCAGCTTTGTTTTGCCTTGAAAGGGAACCACAAGATAACTACTTCTTCTCTAAGATAAAGGATAAAAGTATTTTGACTATCTCTCTAAGAATTGGAATGTTATCAGATTAACCAGTCACTCATTTCATCAGCATATTGTACAGATAATCTTCAAAATAAGCAAATGTATGACATATGCCCTTTATGAAATTTTATGGCCATTTTTAATAGAACAATATTTGAGTCTTACAACATTGGAGTGAGGATTTTTGTATTTCAGAGCAGAAGCATGTCTTTAAATGGTATGAGATTTTTTTTCTTTGCAAAGAGAAATATGTCCCACATTTTGTAGAAAGATAGTGTAAGACATAAATTTTCTCAAAAGGAAGGGAGGAAGAAAGGAAGGAAGGAGGGGCTGACGGGAAAGTGAACGAATATGGTCCACCCTGAACTAAGGATTGACATTAGGTGAACAATGGCTAGCCCAGTAGGTCTATAAAAAAGCAACTTCTGCAAAAAGCAGTGTTGACGCCAAAGGAGTGGTTCTTATCCTTGGCTGTGAATTAGAATCACCTGCATGCAGATTCTTTGGTTTTGGTAGAATACTGAAGTCCAGCCCACCTCCTAGAGCAATGAAGTCAGATGCCGCTCTTGTGTTACAGTGTGCAGCCCTGGTGGAGAGCCCCTCGTCCAGAGAAGTTCTTCTCAAACTTCAGTGTGCACGGGAACCTCCTGGTTATGGCGCTGAAATGCAGGTTCCGATTCCGTCTGTCTGGGGTGAACCCTGAGAGCCTGCTTTTCTAACAAGCTCCTGCGAGGACCATGCTACGCTGTCCATCCATGGACCACTCTTGCAGGACTGAGGGTGAGTCCTGGAACACTGAGATTACAGATGCAACTCAATCTTCAAATCCTAAAGCATGTGTTTGTGTCCTCTTGTAACCTTTATTAATCACCTACAGAATGCCCAAACGTGACTAAGACTTGAGAGTAAGTGGAAAGAGCTGTCTACACCGTGGTGTGTGCCTGGGATAGGCTCACAGAGGCTGTGACGGTCCCTAGGGGCATCAGAAAGTCAGGGTCGATTCCTTCCTGATGAAGGAAGTAGGAGTCACTTTGCAACATCTAGGAGTGGTGTTTTCGGAGTACGTGTTTGCATGAGTGTTTGTTTTCTCTGGCTGTTGTAACTAATTACCGTAAATATAGGGGTTCTAAGCAAAACAAATGTATTGTTTTACAATTCTGGAAATAGTAAGGCAAATCGGGTCTCACTGGCCTAAAATCAGTGTTGGCAGGACTGCGTACACACAGAAACTCGAGAAAAGGATGCTGTCTTGCATTTTCCAGCTTCTACAGGCTGCCTGGCTCACAGTCACATCTTTCTATCTGCAGAATCAGCCACGTAGCATCTCTATGACATGGGTTCAGTCCTACGACATTTTTCCTGACTCTTTTTTCTAAATTAAATTGAATATTTATTGACATCATATAACTTGGGCTATTCATCATTTAAGTATTTTTTCTTATTACAAAAGACATACATATCTAGTTAGCACTTTAGATAAGATAGATAAACTGATTCCATGTTTTAATAGTTTGCATTAAGATAGATCCTTTCCTCCCTTTCTGTTTCTCTCTCTTTATGGATTCGTTAATATCATAGACATCTTTTCTATCACTCTGTACTTGCCCCTCGAACAACATGGGCTTAGGGTCACTGACCCCACCTCTTCTGCTTTCGTCTTCTATCTCGAAGGACCCTTGTGGTCACATTGGTGTCACTTGATAACACAGAATCATCTTCCCATCTCACAGTCAGCTGAGTCACAGCCTTAATCCCAGCCCTGGCTTTAATTCCCCTTCGCCATGTCACCTACTGCAGTCACTAGTTCTGGGGATTAGGACGCGGACATCTTTGAGGGAGTCGTTACTGTCAATCATTGTCCACCTAAGATAATCAGGTCAGAATCTAGTCTAAAGCGAGTTTATTGAAGCATAAAACTTGAGGATGGGCCACCTGGGAAGGCAGAGATTGCAAAGAGTGGGAGTCAGAGCTCTAAATCGCAGAAGTTTGGGATCATTTATATAGAGAAAGTTCAGAGAAGTTAAACAGAATTTCAACGTCCTTCCATGTCAGGCTTAATGCATAGTTGCAATGATCTGATTAGGCCAGGCAGTCTTTTTCTTTCAAGAAAGATGTATTTGACCGTCCACACTGAAGATGTAACTGCCATGGGGTCTTTTGTGCCGTCTGGTCTGAGTCAGGTACAGCGCAGTAAAGGATGCTGTTCATCTATAACGAAGATCAGTGATCGGAAGGAGGACGTCCGGTCTCCGGTCTCTCCTAGTCATTTACAGAACAAGAACAATGAGGAAGAGAGTTTAGCTGTCACCTAAGCAGCAGAACTGCAAACACGCTACGTGACTCAGTCTCCAGGGCTTAATTTCCCCCTGGGCACTATATATCTAGAGGGTCCTGGGATTTTATTTTTCTTTTACATTATGGTGCTGACCACAGCACGGGCATCACACCTGCAATTGTCATCACTCACTGCCTCCTCTGTGACCACTGCAGCATTGATCCCTCGGAGGACGTGTGCGAATAGAGTATATACATCTCTGTGCTGGTCTCTGTTTCACTTCAATCAAATGTGGCTTCTGCAGGAGAGTATGAATGCCTTCATGACAAGGGCTGAAAGGGACTCTGACCGGCCATCTGTACATAGGAGAGACAACGTTGTTACTCTGCGCTTGAGAAATACACCTATGGCCTAGAGAGGCTGCATTCTCTAAATGTCTACAGCCTGCGACTTATTGCCACAAACCACACGATTTCACAAACCCACATCCTGTGAGGTGAGCGGTGAGATGTTATCATTTCCACTTGGAGACTGATAAAACTGAGCTCAAGTCACATTTTAAATACAGTCATGCCTTCCTTAACGATGCGGACACATTCTGAATAATGCATGGGTAGGTGAGTTTAGCGTGGAAATTCACAGTGTACCTGCACAAACCTAGATGGCACGGCCTACTACACACCTAGGCTGGATGGTATAGCCCATCGCCCCCAGGCTACAGATCTGTGCAGCATGTTCCCGGACCGAATACTGTGGGCAACTGTAACACAATGGTAAGAATTTGTCTATCTAAACATAGAAAATGTACAATAAAAATATGGTATTATAATCTTATGGGACCACCATTGTCTATGCAGTATGTCACTGACTGAGACATCACCATGCAGCACATAAATCTAATTTTTCCTGTCTTCTGACTCTCCGTCCAGTGTTCTTTAGACCTTAGAATAGGCATTGTTAGATTTGATTGGCAGCTGTGCTAAATTTCAGAAAATGCCCAGAAGAGATGCTGGCCAATTTTTAGAGTGTTTTATTTAATGGCTTTAATCACTGTTTTTTGGGTATGGAAAACAACTCAGATCTTGATACCAGAAATAGGAGTTGTAAATCGGGATAAGAAAGATCCAAGGAGTACGACTCAGCCATGAAAAAGGATGAACTCACATCTTTTGCAGCAATTTGGAAGGAACTGGAGACTGTTATCCTAAGCGAAGTATGTCAAGAATGGAAAAACAAACACCATGTGTACTCTAATAAACTGGAAATAACTGATGGGCACACATGTGCACAGAGGGAAGTAAAAGTCCTTGGAAATCAAGCCGGGGGCAGGGGAAGTGGGAGAAAGGGGCAAAAGCCCACCTAACAGGTACAACGACCACTATTTAGGTGATGGGCACCTTTATGGTCCTGACTCAAGCCACATATCAAAAACATCTGTACCCCCTTAATATTTTGAAATAAAAAAATAACAATAAGTAAATATTTGGTTAATGAAAAAAAAAGTTCAATGAGGCCTTAAAAATTAAACTTTATATGCAAAGAAATAGAAGAATAAGTTTTAGTCAACATTGCAGTGACAAGGTTATGCTATTCTCATTTAAAAGAAGGAAACGAAAAATAGTCAAAAGTCACGCTTAGAGAATGTTGCACCCTGGTGATATTATATCTTTTATCGTTAACCAAGATTTTGTTCTGTGATTACGTGAATTTATTTCCTCTCTCACATGTATTATCAGCTTTCAAAAGGAGTCCTGTCTTGCTTATGTGTGTTAAATTTTCTCCTCAAGATACTCTGAAATTTTGTACACAGCAGGTGCTTAATAAATGTTTGCTACAATTGTTTTTACTAAGTCCACGATATTTTCATGTGGATTAGTCAGTTGTCTGTCTCCGTGAGGAAGGGCAACTCCTCTGTGCTTGGGTGAATGGTTACAAACTCACACGCCTTAGACAAACCTGTGTACGCAATCCATCTCCTAGCCTTACTTAAATTTGGATTCCAGGCAATTATCTAATCTCTCTCAGCCTCCGTTTGCTTATTTGCAAAGTGGGGGTAATTGCAAGAACCCATCTGCAGTGTGGTGTTGAGGATTCAGTGCACATAAAGTTCTAAGAACAGGCTAGTTATCATCATAGCCAATTTGCTAGATTCATTTCAGCCTTTGGGTGATAGCTTTACATATTTTGAGAGTCTATCTAATTTTCTTTTTAATGCAGTAATATAAAGGACCGGCACTTGGTTATTTATTCCCAGTCTATTTATTTTAATAACTAAGGTGGTGAATATCAATGTTTTAAGAGAACAGTTTTAAAGCTTTGCAATCTTTCTGAGAAAGTCGAGTGGAATATTTTTCTGTTGTTCATCTCATGATAAAAATGTTCCTTTGGTTGGACCCATCACTTTAAATATTCATGCAACCTCAGTTTAAATATATTTAAAGAGTCATTTCCTCACCAGTAAATAAAATATAAATTCCAAAGAAAGCAATCTGAATGCTCAGTGTAGGAATTAGGTATTATTCTTCCACTGGCGTGTGCCTTTAAAAGTGGAGGCTTCACGTCTTCCTAATTCCTTCTCTGTGGCGTTCAGACTAACATATTCCAAGGTGCTATTAATAAAAACCTTTTACCTTTGAATATTATATTGAAAACATAACAAGAGGCTCTGCACACTGATTAACAGATACTGCGTCAAAGGTCTTTAGAATCTAGCAGAGTCTATTGTTTGGTAGAAAAATCTGCAATATTAAAAACCCAGCACAGCAAAAGTTGCCCCAGTTTAATGGCAACTGATTGACTACCTGGATCGGATTTAGAATAACTCACCTTTAACGGAGACAGCCTACCAATCTTAAATTGAAAAGGAGGCAAAAATCCGAATACCTTCTCAGAGAACAGGATTTATACGCATCATTATTTTCCTGTAAAAGGCTCGTTGAAAAACATCTAATATTTGGAAGGGAAAGTTCGTCCAAGTTATATAAAGGGCGAAAATTGATTTCAATGTCGAAAGTGAACAGTGCTACGATGGAGTGAATGGTCAACTTAAACGCCAACTCTCTTTTTCCAAGAAAACAAGAAAACACTTTGGAATTTAACATCCCAAGCCGTCTCAAGGAACATCCTCAATATACATGTTCAGACGATTTAAGATTCTTTTTTTTTCCCACCAATGAATCGAATTATTTGGAAAAGCATTGTCTGTTACTTTTAGAAAATAGCTGAATGGGTTTGAGTCATTCACAGACCCATTGGGCATACACAATTGGAGAGATGTTATGGTTTTTTTCAAAGAGATGCTTGCTCTTAACAAGAAATTATGTAGTCTATTTCCTGAGTTCATTCATCTTTATTTGATTAAGAATATAATTGCTTTGCCCGCTAACTCAGGGTAAACCGTTTGTGCGCCTGCTGAATAAATAAATGAGTGTGCGCACCCCTAGGAGAACCTGGAGGGACAGGAATAAAAGCGGGAAAGTGGAAGGGAGGAAGAGGAGACTGACAGACCAGCAGGAAGGGACGGTTGGTGGGGAAGGGGCAGGGAGTCATGTGACCTTTCGCCCCTGCCGTCACTTCCACCTCCCAGTGGCAGGGATTCCACGGGAGGTTGCTGGATTATTAAGATACTCATTTCGCCTTCTTTGCCCTTGTCATTTGAAAAAAAAAAAAATACGTATTAACCAAAAGCATATGTTGACTTTTGCATATTCAGGAAGGGAGATAAGAATGGCAGCTTTTATAATTTATAGATAGCAATGCCATCCATTTGACAGAGCAGTCACAAATTAAAATATACATTTCCCCCAGTCTTTATAGTGGGAAAAGGGGATTTTGAGGTCCCTGGGATGCATTGCTTTTGTTTTGTTTTGTTGCAAAGAGAAAGCATCTGCTTCAAAGATGACGCTCCTTGCTTTCCCCTCTGGCCGAGGGCCCCAACCCCCTGCCCACGTTTCGTTCTGCAGGACAGCACAGCTCTGGAAACCTCTGTCCCACAAGTAAGGACGTAAGTTTTGGGTGAACGAGTTTCACCCTTGCTTCCGTAACGTGTCCATCTCGGGCTCTTTGGTTTTCCTGACCTCTGCCAAGTTGGCCTCCGTAACTAAGTCATTATTGCTTTTCCAGCAGCCAGTTGCTGTGGTTTATGAATGTCAGATTAAAGTCACTTTTTTTGTGTCAACATCCCAGAAACAAACTCCTCACCCTTAACTGCACCTGCCAGCCTCTACCACAGAGTGGTGTAAGTTTTAGCACACAAGGACAAGGACGCGTGAAAGCCTCAGCCTTCCTCCTCTGCGGCTCTCCTCCAACGGAGCCGGCAGAGCTCGGCGAATTTCAAACCTGCACATTTTATGCTCCTTGGCATGGCCCATTCGTCATCTAGAAAGAAATCACCACCTCTGAGCACACACAAGAAACAGGCAGTGAGGACCCGATCCACTGGCCCTGATTAGCCGGCACCCATAAGTAATTCCCACCGCAGAATCGAGCCCTCATTAGTCATCGTGTGGAGTGCTGTAGAGAATCCATTAATCCATTATTTGTGGTTCAATATATTCTTTCTAAATCAGACCATCTCGAGGCCCAATATGTCTCTTTGCAATTCGGCTGTAAGTCTTGGTCATGCTTTGCGGATAAGTAGCCGCTGCAGAGTATTTGACATCTCAGTGGGATGCATTTTAACTATGGATGCTACAGAAAAAGGGGGAAGGTAAAATGTGCTTGTTAGCCTCCTTTCAACGTTTTTATTACCGTTGGACACGCAGAACTTGCTCAGGGCTTTTTGTTGGTGGTGTTTATCAAGTGAAGCTTCCCTTCAGGCAAGGAGCTATTAGCTGTACTGATGTGTTGGGTCCGATCTAGAGACGTCTGCCTCTTGTCCTGTTGTGTTTGCAGGACAACGCCAAAGACGGCAACCACACAGAGGACGGAAGAGGCAAAACATCAACTTGGATGTGCCCTTTTGCCACTTTGCCTTGACTGTGGGTCTGTCTTCGTGTCTGGGGTTTTCCATTTGTTACTGCAAGTCACGCCCAGCAATTGAATCTCCGCCTTCCGGTAGGAAAAACATGAGAATAGGTTGCAATTTTTCATCGAGATGCCAGGAGTGAATGTTCATTTTATTGATCTAGATTTCTGTCTTTTCCCCCCCGCCCTCATGTTTTATTGCTTTGATATCCATTTAAACACAGCCTCTCAAAAACTAAGAACTGATCTTCTCACTGTGGTTATTTTGGGCAAAAAATGTGGAAGACGGGAAGAGCGGAATCAGATAACAGTGGGATATCACTCTTGTTCTGCTGTGACATAGAAAAGTGAGAGAAATTAGAAAAGAGGATCTGACTTTAGAAAAGTCGCATCTGGCTTCTTTGAGATTTGTTCTGTGCCTCTAAGACATGAGGATAACAGCACCTGTTTTAGAGCAGATCTTCCCAATGGTATACCAACGAGAAGAGACCGGGTTCAGCAACCTCATGCATTTATTCCAGTGCACAGGGCAAATAGAAACACTGTGTGTGTGTGTGTGTGTGTGTGTGTGTGTGTGTGTGTTTGCGTGTGTGTGAGAGACATCATCTGGGAAACGCTAAGTAGCGCTGCCTCTGAAGGTTGTTGGAGGAATTAGAGGTCATGAAGACAATGGACAGTGTTGAACGCGTCCAACGTCACCTGCATTCCTGGGAAACAGCAACGATGAAGAAATCCCCCCTCCCTACCCTTTGTGTTCTGAGAAACGGGTTACTGCAGAGAACCAGCCCTGCCCATGTGACGCAGAGAGGACGCACGAAGGCCTCCTTCCCCCTTTTTCTTAAACTTAGCACAAACGAAGACTTAGAGCCTTCAAATGCCTGTTGTTTGCCTCTTAAAAGCTTACCTAAACTGTTGGTTTTCCCTGATGGGTCAGAACTCAGTCCCAGTGATTTTATTTTGTTGTTGTTGTTCCAAAACAGGTTGTTTATTTGCATAGATAAAACAAAGCCCTGGCCACGGGTGGAAAGGCCATTCCAGGCTCTGCAGCAGTGCCCCCCTGGCCAGAAAGGGCCTGTGGGACTAGAGTCTTCAACTCTCCCCATCCCCCACTCAAAAATTATTGGGGCTCCTAACAGAAGTGTTACCCCAGTTAAAAGCCGCTCCATCAAGAAGAATGGGACAATGCAAGGGAGATGTCAAGGAAAAATAAGTGGCTGTCAGGCATGGGGATGGCAGGTGGCCACTCCCACCCCAGTGAGAGACCTCCCTGGAAAAACTGTCCCCTGTAGCATGTCCAGGATGGGTTGGATCCCACTGTTCACTGATGTGACCCAATTTCAAGTAAACTCGTAAGCTTGTCTGCTACTCCACAGGATTCCAAACTTTGACCCATTCTCAGTTTGAGGGAGAACGCAGACCCTTCTTTTTATTTTCCAGAATATTACAGGGGTACAAACGTTTTGGATACATAAATTGTTTTTGTACCATTTGAGTCAGAGTGTGTCCATCCCCCGGATAGTGTGCATTGTACCTGTTAGGTGTGAATTCACCCATTCCTCCCCCACCTGCCCAACACCCTATGAGTGTTACTTCCATATGTGCACTTAAGTGTTGATCAATGAATACCAATTTGATGGTGAGCACATTGGTGCTTGTTTTTCCATTCCTGGGATACTTCACTTAGTAGAATAGGCTCCAGCTCCATCCAGGATAATACTATATATAGGTGCTAGATCACCATTGTTTTTTGTGGCTGAGTAGAACTCCATGGTGTACATATACCATATTTTATTAATCCACTCATGGATGGATGGGCACTGCGGTTGATTCCACACCTTTGCGATTGTGAATTGTGCTGCAATATACATTCTTGTGCAAATATCTTTTTGATAAAATGACTTTTTTTCCTTTGGGAAGATGCCCAGTAGTGGGATTGCTGGATCAAATGGTAGTTCCCGGACCCTTCTTAACAGTCTCTCCTGAAAACAAGCGAACCTCATCTACAAGGAAGACATTGTTTGGTCAACTGTGTGTTACGCAGCCCTCTGCCTGGTCCTTTCTAGTGGTTTCCCTCTCCCTATTAAAAAAAAAAATTCCTTTTTCATTAATCCTGGAGATGCTTGAAGATCTTACTATTCATATATCTTATTCCGACTGCCCTCCCTCCCATTATTGTAACAGTTCCTCTCCTTATTACAATAATCTTTTTGAATAAAGTTTTCTTTACTAACATCTGGATTTGTTTTTTTTATTTCAGCATATTATGGGGGTACAGATGTTTAAGTTACGTATGTTGTCCTTACCTCTCCTCTCCCCCGAGTCCGAGTTTCAAGCATGTCCATCTGGTTTTTTTTATTTCAAAATATTAAGGAGGTACAAAGGTTTTAGGTTACATGGATCGCTTTAGTAATACTTGAGTCCTGGCTATTGGTGTGCCCGTCACCCAAATAGTGTTCGTTTTACTCATTAGGTAGGTTTTTCCCCACTCTCTCCTACCCCGTCCCCCCGGTTAATTTCCACTGAGTTTTACTTCCGTCTGTGCACATGTTTATTTTTACTCGACACAACACGATGAGTGTTTATGTGTCGGCTACTACAGCCTAAATGTAGGATAGCTTTGAACATTACAGTTTTCCTTATTCGGAATTAAACATATGAGTTATGCAGTTTAAACCCTGTCCGCCCGTCCGCACTCTGAAGGAGCCTTTCGGCATTGCTCACGTATCACGGTGACCTTAGCTCCTTTGGTTAAAATACAAAGAAGGGCAATTGCTGGATCCTACGGTAAGAGTAGAGTTTGATACAATGTTTATGTCATGAAATATTATTCTTTTTATTTTTTCCAATCATTTAACCATGTTAAAAAAATACAGGAAGCACAAAGCAGGCAGCAGACTCATTATGGCCCATGGGCTGTAGTTTGTGGACCTGTGTGGACCATGGTATCATGCCAATAACTTTTAAAGTGTGTTTCCCTCTAACGACTTTAATCCTTTTGAGGGTAAGGATTGGGTCATATTCATGTTTAGATCCCGAGCACTAAGCCTAGTGCCACGCATATTATTAGTAGAAAGAATAAAATATGACATGAAAAATCTGTACTCTCACCAGTAATAACTCTTCAAAAAAATGACCTTGACTAAAGAAAAAAATCTGCAAATTTTTTCTGGAACAAAGTTGAAAAGAGATTTCTGCACCACCATAAGCCAAATGCCTCTGCAAGGTAACGACAGTAGCTTAAGGGGATATTCTGTATTGAATTTTAGGGCTCTCGCAATGACAAATTTCCCAAAACGCATCTCAAACATGCGTAGAAAACACCAGGGCATCAAAAGATTCAGTGAGGATCATCAAGCCACTGCCACCGGTGAACACGCGGAAAGCAAGATGGGGCTCACTGTCCTACTTTGACTCCTGTCTTCACAGACTTGTTTGTGAAAATGTATATGAGTCTAGAAAGAAGCACATCGAGTTCGGAGGCCCTGATGCAAATTAATTAATTAATTCAGCCGCAGCAAAAACATCTCTATCAAAGGCCCGCAGTGGTGCCAGGATCATCAATATTTAAAACACGTTTCCATTTCGTTTTATTTTTAGAGCATGGCTTTCAACAATGTATCCGACGCCCTAATAATCCATGCTGATTCGCAGGTTGACATCAGGGTCTTGGTAGTTAAGGAGCCCGAACTGAGGGAGGGATCAGGTTTACCTGCCTCTTTTCACAGGATGTCAGGAAAGGCCCCCAAAAGGCATTTCCAGGGACTTTGCTAATGAAAGCCGAGCCTGGTCTGATTATGTGTAGAGGACCCTCAGTCCAACAGGACAGGGGACCTGCTTTGGTGTCACCAGACCCCTCGCAAGAACTGAGCCCTGTTCTTGGACGTGACTCATTGCACATGGCCTTGTTAGCTCTCAGCACGCGTTGCAACAACGGGGTGTCCTCGTGGGTTTGTGACACATGGCTGTGGCAGGGTCCTGCCAGCTTGTTTCTTCCTGCCTTCCAGGAGAAAGACTCTTTGCAGCCTGTTTCTACTGATAAGTGGCCACAGGCTTCCCATCTCCTCTCAGCCAGGCTCCTTGCCTGATCCTCCAGAGTGTGTGTGTGAGGTCCACATCTCAGTTCTTTCTGGCCTTCCTTGGTCAACTGCCTGAAACTAGACCCTCCAGCCTCGAGATAAGATGATACTCCCCTGGTGATAAAGTGTGGCTTGAGGTTTTGGATTCGGGTTACATGTTTATAACACTGGCTCATGCTTTCCCAAAACAATATCTCAGCTGATGATTACTAGGTATAATGATTTGAATTTTGTCCTCCAAACATTCAAGTCTTAACCTCTGGTACCTGGAAATGTGTGCCTTTTTAGAAATAGGGTCTTTGCAGGTAGAATCGAGGGAAAAGGAGGTCATATGGGATTGGGGTGGCCCCTAATCCAATGACTAGAGTCTTCATAAGGGAAACTGGAGAAAGTTTTGGATATAAAGACACACAGGGAAGACACAGAGTGGAGATGGACTTAGAGATTAGAGTGATGTACCCACAAGCCAAAGCACGCCAAGAACTGCCAGCCACCTGGGATGACCATAGGAGCCTCTCAAAGGAACCAACCCTGGCAACAATTTGATTTCCACCTTCTGACCTTCAGAACTAAGAGAGAATAAATTTCATAAATCTCTGTTCTAAGCAAGCAATTTTTATGGCAATTTATGATAACAGCCTCAAGGAAATTGTGGGAAAAGGACATTCAACGGGGTAGCTCTGGAGAGAGTATAATCGTGTTATTCTCGGACAATACGTACAGTCAGAAAGGCTTGATTCTGTGATGCCCAGCAAAAACGGTGCACGCCTCAGACTTCTCCTTTTTCTTAATTGTGGGTTTAATCTTCCCAATTTTAGAAGATGGAGAAACTATTTATGCCTTTGCCCTCAGTTATCATCCAGATTCACGGCTTTCAGGGGCATCTTTATGTGCTGAAATCCAAATTCACATCTCTGGTCTGGCCTCTCACCACGCTGCAGGCTCACAGACTTAACTGTCTTCCCACAGCTGTTGTTCCTAAGCATCGAACATGTGTCGTGATTCTTAGAAGCATTTTATAAATTAGCTGCTTCACAGATCAGCAAGAAAAAATCAAACGACCCCACTAAAAACTGGACGAAAGACATGAACAGAAAGCTTTCAAAAGAAGACAGACTAATGGCCAAAAAACATATGAAAAAAATGCTCAACATCTCTAATCATCAGGGAAATGCAAATCAAAACCACAATGAGATATCACTTAACTCCAGTGAGAATAGCTTTTATCAAAAAGTCCCAAAACAACAAATGTTGGCGTGGATGGGGAGAGACAGCAACACTCATATACTGTTGGTGGGACTGCAAACTGGTACAATCTCTATGGAAAGTAATACGGAGATACCTCAAAGAACTGAAAGTAGAACTACCATTTGATCCAGCAATCCCACTACCCAAAAGGACAAAAGACATTCTACAATGAAGACATCTGCACTCGAATGTTTATAGCAGCACAGTTCACAATTGCAAAGTTGTGGAAACAACCCAAGTACCCATCAATATGTGAGTGGATTAATAAAATGTGGTATATGTATACCATGGAGCACTACTCAGCCACAAAAACAATGGTGGTCTAGCGCCCCTTGTATTATCCTGGATAGAGCTGGAGCCCATTCTACTAAGTGAAGTAGCACAAAAATGGAAAAACAAGCACCACATGGACTCACCATCAAATTGGTATTAACCGATCAACACTTACGTGCACGTATGGAAATAACATTCATCAGGTGTTGGGCAGGTGGGAGGGGGGAGGAGGGGATGGGCAAATTCACACCTGATGAGTACATTGCACACTATTTGGGGGATGGGCACACTTATAACTTTGACTCAAATGGCACAAAATCAATTTCTATAACTGAAATGTTTGTACCCCCATAATATTCTGAAATTAAAAAAATAAAAATAGAACTACCATATAAATGAATAAATAAATAAATTAGCTGCTTCACACCAGCCCTTGGAGATACTTCAATCCCATGTTCCAGAAGCACAAAATGGTCAGGTTCTCAACCAAGGTCACGCAGCAGTAAGGGGAGCATCAGGGAGAAATGTGACGTGGGATGGGTAGCACTCAGCCTCCCTGTACTGGCACCAGAGTGTGGCTTAATATGAGCCAGTGTTAACTACCTGGCAGAGCTCAGTGATGGACTCTGTCCTCAACAGCTCAACGCTTCTGTGGCAGCTTTCTGTGCTTGCATTGTGGGTGCCAGCTCTCCTTGGCCGTGATGTGGAGAGGCTCCTTAGAGCCACTTCAAGGTGCTGTCTCAAAGGTTGAAGATATGGCAGGTATCAACAGCATAATAAGCATTATCATGGTTGCTCTTATTATCATCATCGTTTAAAGGACATTGATAAAAATCAGCATAATTATACTCATTATGGATTTTTTTTTAATATGGCATGTGTAGTGAATGTTTATTATCTATGGAGGCAAAGACATTCCAGGGTATAGTCTTCATTCACAATAATAATCATGAAACTTTGCTTTGGAGTACAAGAAAGACAAGCTAAACTGAACCCTTCTCCCCTTGTTGAGGCAGAGGTGTTTTCATGGAAGACATAGTCAGAGCAGAGGGCTCTGCAGAGAGAAGGGGCCCGAGAACCATATAGAAAGAGCACTAAGGGGCAATCCCAGAAGAGAACCCAGCAGGGTTCCTGAATTGAGAAGAATAACGAAGACATAAAAGAAAGAACATGCCAGGAGAAACCATCGTGGGAAGGACCCGGCTCTGCAAGTTCAGAATAAGTAGGTAAGGTCCCTGGGAAAACCCAGAGTGCACTGCGTGGGGTTGGCCACAGTGGGTGCCGGGAGTTTCAAGGTCTAGGAGCAGAGAAAACAGACTGATTCCAGGAACCTCTGCAGCAATTGAGGAGAAAATTTGGGACTTAGGAAACCTAGAAAAGACTTCCTTACACATTTTTAATTATATTCAGGCCACTAGCTCTCCAATAACGTGTCAACCGTGAGGATTCTGCAGCCCTACCTCAGTCTCCATGGGGCCTTGGCACTTTCTGTCTCATCAATCCGTACCCAAGGACAGAGGCTCCAATCCCGGGGGACTGTCTTTCTCAGAGAATCACAGGTGACAGGCTTGCCCATTTATATCTCAGACCCTACATCATTCAGACAAGCATTTGGATCTCGGTTGTCCCGTACTAGCAGTGAAAATGACTGACCCTTGTAAATCTCGGGTTCAGTTGTCGTACTATGGAAGTCTAGGTTTGTCATGGGGATTAAAAGCTAGAAGGTATGAGAAACTCTTAGCATGGTCTTGTCTTGCAGGGAGTCCTCTTTATTCATCCTTGTGTCTGTTTTTTCATCACCATCAACAGCATTTTTATTAGCAACAATACAGTGCTCCAAGTTGGTAGCTCTGTGCTGGCTTTGTGCCTCGCCGCGTAGAAGCAGCTGATGTTTAAAGTTCTGCAGATGGACTTGTCGGGAAATTCAGCACGAAAGGGTAATACCATAAATTTTATAGCAGCTACAAGTTGGGATGGAGACATCTCACTCCTATTTTACTTGATCACAACATCACAAGTATGATTTGAGAAATAAGCCTCCAAGTCTCCAAAGGATGAAGTCTAAACACACTTTGCTTACAGCATTTTTCTCTTCGTGATTTTGACCTTTCTCACTCAATTTTTGGAAAGCTTTCTATGACACATATCTGATAATAACTTCATCTTTTAATGACAGTGCTCTCCTAAATACTTTAAAGTTTCCACATTGAAAACTGAGAGGTAATAAGCACCTCTAAGGTGAATGAATTTGATCATTATTTCTAGACTGTTTTCAATTCTTAAAGCTGTGGACAACTATAGTTCATCTTCCATTTGACTATGGTAACTATATAAATAAGAAACAGGTTTTCCTTCATTCTGAGTAAACCATATAAGCTAAATTTGCAAATTATATAATTGGTGAAGTAGGAAAATGTTACTTTATTAAAGTAGGAAAATGTTGCTTTATAAACAGGAAGTGTTAAAATTAAGGAAACTCTAGGCAAGAGAAGTACATGGAGTGTTGGATGGCAATATTCCCCAGCTGACTATTATATTTTTGGCCAACCAATATCAGATGCTGTAAGCCAGGAATCTACAAACTACAGCACAGGGGAAAATCCAGCCCACCACTTTATGAATAAAGTTTTATTGGAACACAGGTGTGTCCATTTGTTTACATATTGCCTGTGCCTGCTTTCACATTACAACAGCAAAGTTAAATAGTCACAACAAAAATCAGGGGGCCCACAAGGCCTAAAATATTTACAATCTGATGTTTTAAAGAAAAGTTTTGCCCACCCTTATTACGGATCATGTTTTGAGCACGCAGCCTCGCTGTTTTATAGACATTATTTCTAGTACTTCCGACAACCAGCTTGATGGGCGTTTGTATTTGTGGTATTTACCAGATGCTCACAATAAATGATTTGCTCAACATCAAACAACAGGGGGGCAGTTGTGTCATGATTGGTTTTAATTCTAAAGCTTCCTTCTTCTACACCTCTGAGAACAAAGGGGCAAGGGCTTCAGCACGTAGAGTCAGGGATTCCCTGGTGTTGGATGTATTTGGGGCTTGAGAGAGTTTGAAGGTGGTGAGATGGTTCAACACTCTCAGTGTCTAACACATGGAGACTGTGCAGGATACCTATGATGTGGGACTTCCCACCCAGGTGCAGAGAAGATCTTTATACCCCACTTCTGTACAGGTGGAGTAGTACACCCTGGGCCATAGATATGGGCCTATCCATTGCTCATCTGACATATGCCCATATATTTGGACAGTACTGGCTTTAAAAAATCAACAGGGCATCCACCAAAATCCAGGCACACAGATATTTATCAGGCCATGAGCTGCCAACGTTACTTAGATCGGCACAAATAGGTCATCCCTTACAGATCTATGCTTCTGTTTTTATGTATTGCTATCCATATATTATCTCTAGGACATACACAAAATCATCACTTGTTTCAAAGATCTGTCCAGCTTTAAAAAAATGTCCTAATACATCAATTGGTTATATGAATTCAAATTAAATGTATTTAAGCAATTAGTGTATTCATAAATAAATGAACCTAAAGGACCTTTATGAAGTTTTGCACCTCCTTGCCATCTAGCAAACACACAAAAACCCAAGCCCATGCTAATGGACTCTGAATTATAGGTGGTTTTTTCTTTTATAAGAAACAGTGACTGGTGTCCACAGGAGGAGGTAATTTTCATAGTTCACCAGCTCTTTCTCTAGCTTCATGTTAAAGAAAGACCAGATCTAAGAACAATCCACTGGAAGCCAAGTGTTTGAGAGTCCACTGGGTATGGTCCATTATTGACAGATGGAAAGAAGCTCTGCCTTTCTGGAAACCTGCCAGAACATTGAACCAAGTGCATGAAGCCGACATATTCATCCTTGGGCAATTACGCTTCGTTATTGGTTGACATTTCCAATATAAATGGCAGTTTTTGTTTCTTTAGTCCTGTATTTAATAGACAATTATTTCTTTATATAAATTAATCAACATAAATATTGCTATAGTGAGAAATCAGCATCCAGATTGCAATATCCTTTTTCAGGTTACATGAGCTTAAGGCAATCACATCATTAAAAAAAAATAAGAATATTTCTGTCTAGACGAGTGCCATCTAATAGAGCTTGCTGTGGTGATGGGAACGCTTCAGGTATTTGTGAGGCCAAGATCAAAATCACTGACCACACAGAGATATTGGTATCTTAAAAGGTGGCTGCCACATCTGAGCAGCTGAATTTTAAATTTTGTTTAATATTTATTAATCTTAACATTAGTTTAAATAGCCACATTGGCTAGTGGCTACTTTATTGGGCAACACAGAATCTCCTTACTGGGTGACATCAATCTGCATAATAAGGTAAAATTTAAAATATTTAAATAACTAAAAGTAGATCTACCATTTGGTTCACCAATCCCATTACTGGCTATCTGCCCAAAGGAAAAGAAGATATTCTGTAAAAAAGTCATCTGCACTCAAATGTTTATAGCACCACAATTCACAACTGCAAAGATGTGTAAACAACCCACGTGCCCATCAATCCATGAGTGGATCAATAAAATGTGGTATGTGTACACCATGGAGTACTACTCAGCCACAAAAAACAATGGTGATCTGGCACCTGTTGTTTATCCTGGGTGGAGGTGGAGCCCATTCTACTAAGTGAAGTGTCACAAGAATGGAAAACAAGCACCACACGGACTCACCATCAAATTGGTATTAACTGATCAACACTTATGTGCACATATGGAAACAACATTCATCAGAAATCAAGCAGGTGGGAGGGGGGAGGAGGGGATGGGTAAATTTACACCTTACGGGTACAATGTACACTATCTAGGGGATGGGCACACTTATAACTTTGACTGAAATGGTACAAAAGCAATTTATGTAACCAAAACATTTGTACCCCTGTAATATTCTGACATAAATAAATTTATAAATAAATAAATGAGTAAATGCATTTAAAACAAGCTAAAAATAATAGCATTTGGGTGATTTTTATGTATACCAAGATATCTGAGGTCAGTGATGGTTCAGTATTAGCCGTAGCTAAGGTTGCACATTAGGCTGAATTAATATGGGGGTGCTTTTCCATTGGTGGTTCAGGGTGCCAGATTGTCTCACGTGTAATAGAGCAGCTGTCTGTGAAACACTTTTGTCATTGCAGCATAATAACATTGGAAATTCTTGTGTTTTAACTCCCACGATATATCTAATTTTACTTACTGTTTTTCAAGAGCTCAACTTTGCAGTGGGCTGAATAACAGCCCCTCCTCTCAGTGTCCACGTCTCAATTCTTGTAACCTTTGCATGTGTTATGTTACGTGGCTGTTACGGGCTGCACTGTGTCCTTACAGAATTCACATGATGAAGTCCTAACCTCCAGTACCTCGACGTGTGACTGTTTTCAGAGACAGGCCCTTGAAAGAGGTGATTAAGGTAAAATGAGGTCACTAGGGTGGGCCCTGATCCGACAGGACTGGTGACCTTATAAGCAGAGGAGATGAGGACACAGACACGCACAGAGAGACGACCGTGTGAGGACACAGGGAGAAGACGGCGTCTACATGCCAAGGAGAGAGGCCTCAGGAGGAACCAGCCCTGAGACACCTTGATCTGGGACTTCCAGCCTCCAGGAACCTGAGAAAATAAATTTCTGTTGTTTAAGCCACCCGGTCTGTGGTCCTTTGTTATGGCAGCCCATGCGAACTCACACGATTGCCAAAGGACTTTGTGTTATATAACGGATGTCTGTGCTACACACCTGACAATGGAGAGATGATGCCGCATCGTCAGGTGGGCCCCATCCAATCCAATGAACCCTCAAAGGCAGAGAACCATTCCTGGCTGTGTTTAGAGAAGCGCAGCAGCAGAAGAGGCAGGAACGATTTGAAGCCTGACAAAAACTAGGTCAGCTGTGGCCTGCGTCGAGGACGGGGGCGGGTGGCCCTGAGCCCAGCAGGCATGTGGGTGGCCTCCAGCATCTGAGATCAACCCTCAGCCAGGCAGGAAAGGGAGACTTCTCCTCTACACCACAAGCACCTGCATTTTGCAGCCATCCCAACCGAGCTTGAAAACAGATTCCCTCCCAGAAACTCTGGATGAGACCCCAATCCAGCCACCACTTTGATTTCAGCCTTACAAGACCCAGAGCAGAGAACCCAATTGGACCCCCTGGTGTTCTTATCCATAGAACTGACAGATGACACATGACATTTGCTTTAAGCCACTAAGTGTGTAGTCATTTGTTCCAGCAGCAATATAGATCATCCTCATCGCTCAATAATAACAATTTCTGGCATCCTATGTTTATGGAGACCTTAAACTAACTAATTAGCAGGCAAACTATCGCAAGCACTGAGATTCTCCTCCTGGACTGCTAAAATCATTAACATTTCTTTTTATTACATTAGGCAGCTAGGAAGATCACCAAAAGCCACCAGACAAAGCAGATGCAAAGGTATGTAAAACGGTTTCGTGCAGTTGCAAGCAACTCTTCTGGGTAAAATACGACTTTTGACAAGGACTTGCCTCAGAGCAACCGAGGATGACTACAGAGTCTTCAAAACCTCATTTACCCAACACAGCCTTAATGGCAGAGTGTGTAATAAATCTCCTCAATTCTCACAGGGCTAAGGCTCCAGTGGCAATCCTTTGTTCTTGACATTGTCCACAGAAGTCATAGCACTAGTTACAGCAAACTAGCCGTAACTCCACAGACCAAGTGTTGATTTTTATTCCCCCCTGGGGTTGACTTGTGGCTTTCTCGGGCATTCTTCTTCCGCCTGCTTAGGCTTAGCAAGTTAAAATACCATAAATATTTAAATTTAATTGTACTTCTGTGCTTTTGTTATCCGAGAAAAATCATTTAGCCCTAAAGAGATGCATTAAGCTCTGGGTTCACTATGCCACCACTAAAGCTGCAGCAAAATAATCATGTGCACGTTTCGCTGGCAAACGCGCAACACCGCGATTCATCACCGCCCTGCTATTTAATTTATCATAATAACACTTCATTCTACTAATATTGATTTAGTGCCAACCATATCTCAGGAACCATTGAAAGGCTGTCTAGAGATAAAGAGGAAGGAGTTAGAGTCCGGATCTGGAAGGCGAGATAGGCACGCAGAAAGTACAATGCACGCTCCGTGGAATGGCAGGGCACACCCCTGCAGGGCAGCGTGGAAAAGCATGCAGGAGACTAGCCAGGGCAGGACCAGCAAAGCTTCCCTGGGACAGGGAACATGTGCTTTGTTTTGAAGAATGAGTCGAAGATCCCCAGGAACATGGCTGGAGAGAGAACCACTCAGGTAGGGAGGATATCGAAGGAAAATTCTACCCTGTATGCACATGGGTGCTCATTGGTTAGTTCCAATTTTATAGTGAGTACATGTGGTGTTTGATTTTCCACTCTTTAGATACTTCATTTAGAATAATAGTCTCCAGTTCCATCCCGATTGTTGCAAAAGGTATTAAGTCATCCTTCTTCATGGCTGAATAGTACTCCACGGTATACGTATACCACATTTTGTTAATCCGCTCATGTATTGATGGGCATTGGGCTTGATTCCACATCTTTGCAATTGTGAATAGTGCTGCAATAAACATTTGAGTGCAGATGTCTTTTTGATAAAATGACTTATTTTCCTCTGGGTAAATACCCAGTAGTGGGATTGATGAAAACCATTCAGGAGGGAGCAGGGAAGAGAGGGATGGGTGAAAACCTACCTAATGCGTACAATGAACAGTAACTGGGTGATGGGCACACGTATACGCTGACTCAAGCATTATAAAAGTGATCCTTGTAACCAAAAACATGTGTACCTTTGTAATACTTTGAAATCCATCTCTCTCTCTCTCTCTCTCTGTCTATCTATCTATACAAAGGAAAGTACTAGGAGGTACAACAGCACATCCTTGGCTTAAGCTCTGATATGGCTACAGAACAGTAGAGCACAGGGCACTGCAGGTACAGCCACTGTGTCAAGCTGTTTTCTGCATTTCCCTTTACCACAAAGATGATCTGAGGTTCCCATGGCTTAACCCTTACCACGGGTCTACCCCATGTTGGTTCTGGCTTCTGGCTGGCACTCCGCTGTTGGTTTAATGTTGCCCAAAGAGCATTCCCTGGACACAGTTGACTCTTATACATCTTTGGTGGGGACACTCCAAGCAATGTCCCACCCAGAGTCTGGTCCCCTGGTTATTTACTCAAACACAAATCTAGCTACTGCTGTGAAGGGACCTTGCAGATGGTGCTAAGGTTACTTATCTGCTGATGTTAAAATGCAATATTGTAGATGACACAGGTAGGTCCAATGTAATTACACAAGCTCTTAAAAGTAGGAGAGGCTCTAAGAGAGATGCGTACGAGAGAGAAAGGCAGAAGAAGGATGAGGCAGTGAGGGTCAGAGCATGGGAAGCACTCAACCCATCATCACTGGCTTCAAAGAGCCACAGGCCAAGGATGGGAACAGCTTGAAAGGAAACACAGAGCCCAGTTCTACAACCACCTTCTCCCAAACCACCTCGATCCAGAGAGAAAGGCAACCCTGTCTACACTGTGAGCTCACAGATGGCTGCTGTTGAAGGTGCTGAATTTGTATTGATTCATTACGTCCACACAGATAAAAGAATATCACATCTTCCAGGGATCCCTGGTAAGATAAAACAAAAGTGGTTTCGAATATTAGCTCAACACTGAGGAAGAATGCCATAGAGATCAATATTTTGATGCATGACCTCCTACTGTGACATGAGGGATGTCAGAGGAATCAAACGTCATTGAATGTGACAGGAGACATGTGCCTGCACTCTTCCATAGCTACCGCTTGCTCACCTCTGGGATAGCCTGTGTTTACCAACACCACCTTGGCAGGTCTGGATTGAACACACTCTGCACAACAAGAAATAGGATACAAATCGTATCAGTAAACCGTCAAGGTCAATGTCAACGA
>RJWJ010022801.1:12748-26578 GCA_004363605.1 Indri indri | reverse complement strand
AGGTAACGAATGTCACCTAGCTTTCCAAGATGTAGTGCAAAGGAGATAGGGTGGTCTAGAAAGGGGGCAGGTTTAAAGGGACTGGCTTTTTTTTTTAAAGAGATAATCCACTGGAAAGAAATTGAAGTATTAGATCAGAAGAGGTGTGAGGCAGGCGACAATGACAGTTACCGGGTGCGGGAGCCCATAGAAACTTGAGTTTCAAACACTAGAAGAGGGTCTCTCTTTTCTCTGATTAAAAAAAAACAACTAACTTTCTAAATCTGTCTAGGTCTAACATCTTTTCTATAACATGGTTGCTTTCTCCAAGAGTTCCCATCATTTTCATTTCAATAATCAATTTTTCTTTATTAGTCAGAATCAGATTCAGGTAAAGAAAAGGATCACATTGCAAGAAATATCATAGTCCCCAAGGATTATAACAATATACCTATTCTTTAATCTCAAGAATTGGCTTTGAGAAGTGAAATGACAGTATCTCTCAAAAATGCTAAGTTTTTATTCAGACAAAAATAGGACTAACACCATCTATTTGGAAGGACGTGAAACCGCAATTATCTTCGAATAACTAAATAATTTTTTCCCCTCAAATCTAAGCCTAGCTGACCATTTTAGAACTCTGGAACATAACCATGGAACATTCCAATTTACCTGTTTCCTAGAATTTAAAACTATTTGGTAATGGCTTCGTTCCTAAACTCGATTTCTGGGTTATTTTCCAAGGTTGAGTCCTACTACAGATTATAAAATCTTTGTTTTCTGAATGCTTAAACTCAATCCCAGCTGAAAGCTCTTGACAGAAATCCCTCATCATAGGAAAGAGTTGGGGGGTGGGGTGGGGGGAACTACTTTAAAAGCATAATGATGTTTTTATCTTTATTGATTTTCCTATCTGTAGGCCATAAATTATATCCTGATGGATTCTCTGATCCTGGGAAATACCACTCAGAAATATAACAGAGAAGAGTTACTCCCACAGAGCACTGGCTCGTAAGTCACATTTGTGAAGTAAGAACTTCTAACCTCAGTAATTTTTCGACACCGGCAGTCTTCTTGCCAGATCTGATTTTTATCAGTTAGAAGTAAGCTCAATGATATGAATTTTGGTTGAAAAATTTCTGTCTATGGATTGAACACCTCTTTAGCCATGGTGGAAGACAACTGTAAATGTTCCTTCTATAGAAAGGTTGGCACAGAAGGCAGAAATTACGCAGTCCAGAAGTAATTGTTACAAAGACATCCTGCACATAGCTCCTGATGCAGTGTTATGTCATCTTTCTACCCTGAACCATCCTGATTCATTCTTTGCATTGGTTCTTATGCTGAATTAACAGAAATTCAAGACAAAAATCTCTCCATGTCACCTTAGGAATATTGAATTATTTGTTTTTTGCTGTGTTAATATTCACCTATTATTCAGTTTTACCAATGGGTACAACGTTCACTTTAAACAGCAATAGCTTTATAGGAGAAACACTCTTAATCACCATGTTAAACAATTTAACATGGTGATTAAAAGCACATACTCAAGGCACCGCGCTGCCTAAACTTGAATCTCTGACACTAGTTTTATAACCTTTTTCTCTGTGCCTCAGTTTTCTCATAAGACAAATGGGAATAATAACAGCACTGCATAGGACTGCAGTGGGAATGAAATTATTAATAATTAATTCACAAAAAGTGGTTAGAATAGTGCTGGGCATATTCAACATCCTCAGTAAATGTCAGCCATTATTATTAGCTCTTGTTTGAAGTTAACTAAGAAAATGATTCACATTATACAATTTGAATCTAAATTCCCAATACTATTATTAGGAAATCTGATGGTGCTTGAGGAAATTATCAAGAGCTAAACAAGCACTAACATCATAAAGGATCAAGGAAGGTTCAGTCTAAAGCAGAGGAACAGGAGCGTGGGCTCCAGCTTTCTTCATCTGTACTACAAAGGGGTCGTCTGTATATTCTCTAAAGTGAATTCTAGCCTCCAACAATCTATCATTCCTTGAATTCAATTTTTTTGTTCTGTCAGCTGAGTAGTACTGTTAATACACATCTGAACAAAATATAAGTATCTATCAAATAGTTTTCATGAAGTTAAAAAAATGAAAAATAACATGGACAAATCCCAAAGTCTGAAGTGTAAGTTTCAGTGGTCTTGTTCCTTGAACACATTTCCTCGTGTGAACACTTTAATGACAGTCCCACTAAATAAGGCAGAGGAAAGTTTGGGAGACGTTCCAGGACTTGACAACACCACGGCATTGGGATATAGCCTAACTGCCCTGGGGCTGACCACAGGTGGTGACCACTGACCTGTGATTCTATTTCTAATTTGGATATTCTAATAATAATAATGTGATATCCCATAAATAGCTTTCCAGGAAAAAACAAAATTGGCAGTACATCAGTTGAAATAAAATTAAAATAATGACTTGATTTCTAAGGTCACTGTACTTCTAAAAAAATCTGTTTAACCTGAGATGACTGAAATAAAAACTCATGAAAAATAACAGAATGATGATGTTTTACACACTGATTTATTTTAAAGCTTAATAGATAATCACAAGGTATTTAATAAAAAATAGTTTTAAATACATTTTAAAGTCCTAAATAAAGTCTCTACTTAGCATAAATACACATGGTTTTAGACATAAAAGTGTAGTTTTTTGGTTTTTAAATTTTTTCTTTTTTAGAGACATGGTCTTGCTAGGTTCCCCAGGATGGAATCCTGGGCTTAAATGATCTTTCTACCTCAGCCTCCCAAATAGCTGGGACTACGGTCGCTGCCACTGAGCCAGGCTTAAAAGTGCAGTTTTAAAGGCAGATTTCAGACCTCTTAAGCTACATGATGGCTAATTGTCAGCTTAAGGATTTTTAAAATGTGCATTTACAAAAATTTGAGGAAATTCATTAAAACGTTTTATAAACATTATAAACAAAACACATACCATGTAATGTAGGAGAAAGTTAAAGTTTCATGGTCTACTTAAATCCTGTATTTTATATTATTTTACAAAGTTACTGTTATTATAAAATTTTCATTATACATTCTGGTTTGAACTCCTTTATATGTCACCTTCACTAATATCAAGCACAGGTTTGTAAAATATATATATTATACTATATACATACATATACACACTACTTTTTTCCCTTGTATATAATGCCCCTGCATCTTTGGTCTAAGGAACAATCAGAGCACAGCAAAATGCTGCTTTAATTGTTTAATTAAATGCTGAGTATCCACATGATCTGGAAATGCTGCTTCAGACTTCTGTGCAGCAACATAGCTTCTCTGCAGATCTCCAATCTGTAAGAAATACAGGCCACAGAATGAGATTAGACAAAATGAATAAGGAAGTGAAAAAAAGACATACTATCTGCATGCTGTAGAAACCTGTAAGGGTTCTTACAGGTAAATTGCTTGATTATGCTACTCTGATTTTAGAATTCTCTCACCTAGATTATAATTCAATCTTGAAAAATATGTGAGAAAAATAAAATAACCAATTATATAACTAAAGTATGCTCATTACAGCTGTCTAGCAAAGAACTTAAAAACCTGTGTTTTCTTTTCCTATTAATGATAGTATTATAAACATAAAATGATATTTGTATGCTAAAACAGCCAGCTCTAGATGGCTTAGGAAAATCTTAAGGAAACTATCTGTAATGTACCACAAAGACATACTTTGATTAGGGTATTATCTTTTAGACAGAAAATTCAAGCAGAAACTATTGTATTTAAGATATAGTATGCTCTAAGACATTTTAAATGATGCTAGTACAATAATGTTGGGAAGATGTCTGGTTTTAAAAGTTTATAAAGGTTGTCTCTGATTTTCAATGAACTATGTATTAAAGTCCAGTTTCAAGAAAATCCCACACATACTATCCAAATCTGTCTAAATATATCTTTTTCGTTGATATATAATAACCATACACATTTATGGGGTACTTAGGATATTTTGATATATGCCCATAATGTGTAATGATCAAATCAGGGTAATTGGGACATCCATAACCTCAAACATTTATCATTTCTTTGTGTTGGGAACATTCCAAATCTTCTCTTCTAGCTATTTCGAAATATATAATTATTGTTAACTACAGTATGAATATATCTTGATTCATGTATACACCTCTAAAAAGAGAGAGATTTTTGGTGTGTACACAGAAAAAGATCTAGATAATTCAACTCTGGTAAGTTTTGGTAACATACATATGTGTTAAAAACATAAATTGTTTCCTTTTTTAAACAATACAATTTCTTTTTAACATACTATTTTTTTCTTATAGAAATATAGCCTTTTGCTTAAAGAGATATCTCATTTGAATTATATATTATTAAAATATGATGGTATTCCTGAAAGAAAGTAACTAAGCCTTCTTCGTGGTTTGACTAAGTAGCAGCACAGTACAGTGGAAAACACAGGGGTATTCTCAGGGATTGAGTGTGAATTTGGAACCTGCCACTGCCACGTTTCTCCAGGGAAGTCTTTTAACCTTTCTGAGCCTCGGGTTCCACTAGAATGTAAGCTGCATAAGGTAGGTTTTTGTCTGTTTTATTCATTGCTACATCTTCCGTGCCAACAGCAGGGTCTAGTCTATAGCAGGAGGCTCAATAAATACAACATCGGTTGTATGAACAAATGAGTAAGGAAGGTAAGGGATACCTGCATTGCAGGGTTGTCGGGAGAACAGAGTAGGTATGTAAAGCACCTGGAACAGTGGCTGGTATACAACAAGTGCTCAGAAATTACAACTTATGAATGACAGAGCTTATTTTATTTTCCAAACAGAAATGACAGTGTAGATGGCTTCACATTCGTGCTAAGAAAAATAACATCTTTACAATGTCTTATGGTCTATAAAGACCCTTATTTACATCACGAACATTTTTAGCCATTTCTTTGTTCTCAAAACAGACAAAACCTTCCATGTTAAAGAAAGATTTCCAAGTAAAAGTTAGTTATTATTAACTAACTTTACTTATTAAAAATGGCACATGGTTCCTTTTAACTTTTGGATATGATTACTAACTGACTTGCAACACAGTATTAACAGTTGCATTTCCCCGCTACTGTTCATAGCCAAAATAGCTTTCACTAATATCCCTAATTTAACAGCAATCACACGAGTCTTGGTGGCAATATGATCTATAAATAACATACAAGATTAACTTGCTGTAAGAGCCGATAAATAAATACTTCCTAAACCAGGAATTACTTAATGAGTATTTTTCTTCAATGACCAAATGTCATATTTTAAAATATAAAATAATTCTTCTGCAATCTATAATAGTTTAAGTTTAGTCAATATTCAGTGATAAATTAAAGTTTATTAAACTGTCCCTTGAAGTGAAGATGTATATGAACATAATAATTAAGACTTTAAAAACCATTTCTTTCAGGAAGGTAAGGTTAGAATTTCCTTATTTATTTTTACTTTTTTTTTAAGCCAAGAAATAAAAACAACAGATCAGATGATAAATGAATAAAGAAATAGAATACCTTATCAGAGATTGTTGCAAAATTAAAATGCGGTTCATACATGTGGGGTGCTAAATTTGACGCAGTTTGCAATAGTGACCTTGCCTGTGTAAAAAAGAAAAGAAGAAAAGAAAAACTGAGGGTATATGAGCATATACCAGCACTACATTTGTGATTTTTTTTCTTTTTGTAAAAGAATTCTTTACCTAGGATAGAACCTTAATAAACATGATCCTGTGATAAATATAGATGACATTCCTCATAAAATACAATGACTTCCTAAAATACAACTAACTATTGATATCTTGCCAAAATTACGTTAATGATAAATGATTCAAAAGACAGAAAATACAAGAATTATTTAGAGTAGATTTAAAGTTAGTTGAGAACCACTGATCTCATAAAGTTTAATATCAATGTGATATATAATTTGAAATATAATCTTAACACTAAAAAAAGTTCTTAATCTAGTTTGTGTTACTATTGATTGATTTAACAGGCTCCAATTACTTATTCTCTAATGTGATAACAACAACAAAAACAAAAAAAAAACTACAGTAAATTTCAAAGCCCAAAGTTCTGTGCTGGATGACAGTGAGAAAACATTTACTATATTGCTGGCCAGCTTTGTAAGTGAAACAGAAGCTGACTATGATAAGCTTTCTCTTCTCTAAGATACATAAAACATAAACTTTCACATTATTTTTTGTTCCCTATAGGCTCAAAGGACCATACGTCGCAGACACCGAGTGGCATGAGATGCTCATACATTTATCATGAAGACCACAAATTCAGCATTACGACCTGCTGAACAACCCTCCAGCTTGTAGCTAAACTTAAAACCTCTATTCACGATCCTGAGGATAAATTCATATATCTTTTTTTATGGAAAATAAAATGATACCAGTTTATATAGAATGGTGGATTTTTTAAAAAATAAAATAGGGTTCGTATCATGAAATCTTTCACCAAAATATTTCAAGTCAATTGCATACTAGAGAAACTACAGTAAGTAGGAGGAAAAAGAAATCACCAATATGGGAACAGAGAAAATCACAAAAATCACTTGCTTCATATGGACATAGGCAAAGTTCCGTGAGAAAACAAGTGTCTACTTTACAGTAGTTAATGTCTATAAACTATAAATCCATCTTATTTGCTTTCAGAGAATTTATGAAATAAAGGTAATATCCAATGATGTTTGTTTTCTTGTTTTTGTTAAAAGTGTATCATTCTGCCTAGGAGCCCAGGTCAGGGTTGATGTTCCAGCATGCTGCTCACCATGTCTGCAAGCTTGGATAAAGTTACTTACCCTCCTCAAGTCTCCATTTCTTCATCTCCAAAGTGGGGAATGCAACAATATTTACCCTTGAGTTCCATTAATATTGTGTGAATATATTTAGCATTTTAAACTGTTTGTTTTATGTACTTTATAATAATACAATTTATTAGGCATCTACTATGTGCTCAGTACTATGCTTCTATTATGACAAGTGCTTTCCATGCATGATCTAATCCTCACAAAAATACTTTCAGGTCAGCATTATTATTACTTTATTTTCTATATCATCCCCACATTCCAGAAATATTGACTGAGCATCTACCATGTGCCAGGCACTGTTTCTGATGCTGAAAATATAACAGTTACATGACAGAGAAGGTCCCTGCTTTCGTGCAGCTGACTTTCTACATTCTACACATAAATGTGAAAATATTGATAAAGTGATAAGTACTGTGAAGAAAAAAAGTAGATGTGATAGCTCCCGAGGGCTCCTTTGGACTGATGTTGGAGATGGCCTTTCTAAGGCGGTGGCATTTAAGCTGAGACCCGAAGGACAAAAAGAAACTTGACATTGTGAGATCTGAAGGAAGAACATTCCGAAGGCCCTCAAGGAAGACTGAGCACTCCATGTCTTCAGGGCGGCAAGGCGCGATGTGTCTGCAAGTCAGTGGGAAAGGGGTGGCAAAAGACGCCATATGAAAGGAAGCCAGAGGTCAGATCACGTGGGGCCTCACAGGCCACAGTTTGAAGTCCAGATTTTATTCCAAGTACAAGGAGAAGGCACTAAAGGGTTTTAAGCAAAATAGTAATAAAAAAATCTTTTTAAAAAAATTCCGCAGGCTGTTCTGAGGAGGGTGCATGTATTGTAGAGTGCACTTCCTTGCTGATGTAAGTGGAAACAAACAGACCGGCTGGGGAGATCTTGTAGTAGTCCAGGCAAGAGATGAGAGCAGTCTGGAGAAGGGGGGCGGGAACAAAGAAAAGTGGGCAGGTTCAGGGTGTGATGGGACTTAGAGGTCGGAACACCAGGACTTGCTGAGTATGAAGTGGCCACAGGGGTGGCAGGGGAAACAGGTAAGAGCAGAGGCTTCAAAGGGTAGCTCCCAGGATTTGGGCTTGAACAACTAGATGGGGGATGGGGAATGGCAACCGCTAGAACAATTTACTAAGATAGGGAAGACCAGGGAGGTGCAGATTTGTACTAATAAAATCAAATGTTCTACTAATATTTTGGTTTTAGAATGGTTAAGTACCTTATCCAAGGTCACATAGCTAATATGTGCCAGAGCTGGGATTCAAATCCAGGCCTGTTGGACTCTAGAGCTCATTTTAAAAGTATAACATATACTATAATGCCAGCCACACGTGACAGCTTTTCCTTAAAGAAGGCAGACTGCCCGCTGCGCCACTGCTAGTTCACTGACCTGTTCGACATGGCCCTTCCGCATCTCCAGCACAGCCAGGTTGTTGTAGGCCTCGGCATGGTGGTTGTTGTTGACCAGAGCCAGCCTGAAGCACTGATGGGCCAAATTCGTATCTCCTATTCCCTACAAGAGAAAAGAACTTATTTGTACCTGTGGATCCATGTGCTTCCTCCTGCCGTCTCCTCCCTTTTTTCCTCATACAAATCTTTTCTGCTACCACAGAAAAAGCAACAAGTACCATATAGTCATAGGAGTCAAGTGTGAACTCTATGTAAGTGGATTTAACTTGGAACATAATGTGAGCTATGGTAATGCCTAGAACCCTCTAAATTGCCATGTAGGACTATAACCAAATCTGGATTTACAATACCTGAAAATTTCTTCAAAGTAACTTTCCATCACAGAAATATATGAGAAAGACAACATACCACAGCTACATGTCCCAAGTTGTACCAGACATCAGCTGTCTCTTCCTCATTTTCTGCCAGGGAAAGGGCACGTTCAAATGAGTTCAGAGTCATATCATACTGCTGGGCATAGAAGCAACACAGCCCCAGATTGTTAAAAAGCTGGCAGTTGTAAACACCCATCTGCAGGAGTCGCCTTTTCAAAAAAACAACACACAAATTTTGGTGTCAGACCAACTTTACAAATGTTAAGACACATATACATATTTTACAAAGTTAGAAATGAATGCATTTTATAATTTTTAACACTCCCAAAGAATATAAAAACAAAGTGTTATAGTAAATGAAAACGTTTATAGCAAATGCGAAAGCATATCTTTTACAATGGTATTAGTCATGGGGAATGTGTCCAGAGGCAAGATCAGAAACAACTTATTTAAGTTTTTTCCCCAAACGCTTTGTTAGAAAACCAAAAAATAAGAAAGAAATAGTCACATAAAGTAAAACCTACACAGTTTAGCTTTATGAAGCTTTGGTGCCCATTGGGCAAATTCCTAAGACCGTCTAATCTAATTTGAGGGCTGTGTTTAGCATTTCTCTCTAAGTTTTCAGCTGAGTTGGATCCTGTTTTTGGCTATCTGTAATTCGTGATTAAGCTGTCTCTACTGACCTTCGATGAGCTCCTATGGAGAAAGACAAGACCATCAGGGGATCCCCCCTACGTTATCCACTTAGCTCTCACGCGAAGCTCAAGAGCCCCACTTGCTTCTATGGATCATTAATCCCGAGGGACAAAGGGCAAGAGAGTTCAAATAAGCAAATGAAAATCCAGGCCAGCTGCCCTGAGAAACCCATGACCCACTTTGCGGGTGGGGGAGTAGAGTCAGCTGCATGTGCACAGGACAGCGTTTGCATTATTGTATTTTATGCCTCCAACATGTATTTGGAAAGAACTCTTGTCAGCTGCCAGTCATCTCTTTATATACTACCCAAGGGGCTGCAGAGGAAATCATAATTTAAAAATTAATTTCAGAAGCCATATACAGAATAAAATAAGTTTGTACTTAAAAAAGAACCAGAGAAAATAATTTATTTAGACTTCAAAAAAAATATTTGAACAAGAATTGACAATACTTCACAAAACAGGGGATCCTATTTCAGGTCTTCATCAAGGTTCAGAACACAAGGTAAAATGCTCTTTGCAAATCTCTTCCCTATTTTGGTTTCAGTGTCTCTATGTTTAGTGGTATTAATGGGGGCAGTGATGATGAGAAGTGTTTTAAGTAACCATTAAACTATTATTGGTTCATGATGAAATGGCTAACTCATACAATGACAATGGGGTTAAAAACCCAGTCAGTTACCCAGCTGTGTTTCTGCAAGATGCCCGACATTTGCATGTTTCCAAATTATTGGATGTCATTTAAATGCTCATAAAATATCTGGGTGTTGGAATTTTTAGTTTCATATAGACGTGGCCTGTATTATCATTAGTTTCATACAGACATGGCTTGCATTAATATTATTTCTCTACATTTTCATTCCATCTTTGTTATTGTTTCACAGGAAAGTAGTTCTACAACTTGAACGTAAAGCACACCTGTAAAACCGGAGAGCTATTTCTGGCTGGTCAGAATAAAAGTGGTTGCTTCCAATGCAGGCAATGGCTTCTACATGAGTATTGTCTTGTTTCAAAACTTCTTTGTAGTATTCAGCTGCTGATGAACTATTGTTCATTTCCTATTCTCCATCAAGACAGAAGAGCAATACTTTATTAATATTGGACAAGAAACTGTTTTTTTCTGACTGATCTAAGTCCATTCATTCACACATACTTACCGAGAGCCTGACTCAATGTGCCAGACTCTGTTCTGGGAGCACAATATGAACAAAAAGATAGGGTTACTGTCCTGATGGAGGTTGTATCTGGTGGGCAAGACAAACAAATGAGCAAATATGTAATATAATGTCAGGAAAGGATAAGTGATGTGAAGAAAAACAGAGCAGGGTAAGGGGAGTGGGTGCTGCTTCAGAAGGGGTGGTTGAAGGGGTCTCTTTGGAGGAGGTGCTATTTGAAGAGAGACCTGAGTAAAGTAAGGGATCAGGACCTGAGCGTATCTGGGGGAAGCTCACTCTGAGCAGAAGGACTAGCAATGCATGAGCCTGAGATGGGCACACACGTGTCACGTATGAAGAACCGCACCAAGACAGGCGAGGCGGGAAAGAAGAGTGGCACAAAAGATCAGGGGGGCAGCCAGGGCCTGTGTCGGATTTTTTTTTTCCTAAGTTGAGAGAACACCATTACAGGATTAAGAGCAGAGGAAGAACATAATCATATTTGCATTTTTAAAGAATAACTTGGCTGCTACATACAGGACATACCAAAATAGGGAAGAACGGTAGCAGCAAGATCAAGAGTTCAGGAAAGAAGTGATAGCAACCCAGACTATGTTCAGAAATACGTATTGAATTAAAAACTGAAGAAATCCTCTACAGTTACTATCTACTCTTTCTAAAATACTGATAATCATCAATCGAGGCATCTAATATTACTAATGAATGTTGTTTCTCAAGTCTACCTTCAAGGCCCAGTTCAGGTTCCACATCCTTCAGGAAGATTCCCTTAATGCCCTCACTTCACATAGCTCTCTTCTGCCTCTCAACTTACATGGCATTTATTATTTGAACCACTCACTTGTTCTTACCATATGAGGAATCATATTTTTTGCTAGACGTTCACCATATTTTATCAAATATAAGAGATTCCATTGATTGTAATAGGCACCGCGCAATTTAAACGTAGAATTTTTGATACTGATAGACTTACTCAGATGTACTCAGGCACGAATCACTTTTTTGCACACTTCATATAACGTATATACACATAACCAAAATAATTGCATACGGTATTCTTTCGCATGCAAATTCTTCTGAATCCCTTTTTGACTTAGTCATCAATGTCTAGGTGTTTCCATGCATTGGTGCTGCGGTATTTTTTTATTGACAAATAATCATTGTATATATTTTGGGGGCACGATGTGATGCCTCAGTATATGTGTGCATTGTGGAATGAGCAAATCAGCTTCATTAATATATCCCTCACCTCACATACTTACCATTTCTTTGTGGTGAGAACCTTTAAAATCCACTCTCATCATTTCTTAAAGGTGTGCTCCACTCCTGTCTCCAGGACTTTCCTCCAAGCTATTGACAGTCATTCTGCTATGCTGATGCCTGAGCTTTCTTGATCTTACCAGCAGGTGTCAACAAAAGCTCTCAGGCAACATTCAGGAGCAACTACCAAGTTCACTACGCTGCCAGGAATAATGATCCAGTTTCCATATAAGCAGACTCTGACAACTACATGACAAATGACACTTGGCCACAAAGATCAGAAGATGCTATCCATTTTAAAATGTATCAAGATTTCAGAGGCATTAAAATGTGGAAAAAATGTTTTTAGAATCCATGAAATATGGTAATTTCCTTTCAAGCAAGATCATGTGGTGTACCTTTTCTTAGCACCAAATTTAGTACATCTGGATACTAAAAAATTAATAAACAAAAATTAAACAACTTTCAAAAATTTTCTTAACTTCTCATGTTTGTACTAGAACAGAAATTCTCAAACTTTTTGGTCTCAAGATCCCTCGAAACTTTTAAAAACTGAGAATCCCAAATAAGTTTTGTTTATATAGGTTATATATAATAGATTCATATTAGAAATTGAAACTGAGATATTTTAAAACATTTATTAATTTACTCAGATTAATTAATATTTCTTAATTAACTCATTCTAAATAACACATAATACACCTATAACATGTTAACATAAATATTTTTATGAAAAATAACAGGCTCTCCCTGAGTGGTGAAGGTCTGTAGGTCATATAGCCATGTCTGTAACAAGGTGGATTAGTCCTCACTCAGAGAACGAAGGCTGTTAAGTACCTTTGGCCATAGATCTAAAGCCACATGTTCCAACTCTGCTTCTACCAGTAATAAGATTAATGGTTTGGCCTTCATTTGTCTAAATCTTGTATCTATCTCTCAGTTGGTTCTCAGTCTACACCGGTACTTATCAGTCCCATAAACCCTAATAAAACATTCACCAGTTGATCCAAACCCATACTTTACATAATTTTTTATGTGCTTTATATTTGAAGTTCTTATTCAAAGAAAAATGCATCCCATAGAGTAAGGCTTCAGTGTTACATCCTACAAAGGTGACAATGGCCAATGCAAAGAAGACTCCAGCCTCAGTAGCCAATTGGTTCAAGGCTTTTATAAAATTACCTTGGAATATTTATAAACTTGACTCGTGGGCACAGAGATTAATTTATGCAATCTTGAGGAATTTTAAACTGAATCACTTGTTTTGTAGACAACTTTTTATATCGTTTTTCATTAAGTTTTATAAACTTACAAAATATGTGCTTATGCTAAATAAACTTAAACATTACAAAAGGGTACAAAATTGAAAGTAAAAGCCCCCTCTCCAAATCCCAGTGGGCAGAGGCTCTGTTAAGGGTTCCCTGAGTATTCCTCAAGAAATTTTGTTCATATATAAGCACACGTATGGGTATGCATGCTTTAACCATAAATAGAATCATTCTATACATTCTAACATATGGTTTATTTTTCTCACTTTCAGTGTCTCAGCTGTCTTTTCATATCAAAACTAAAAGGTTTACTTCATTTTTTGTTTTACTTCTGATGGTGTTCCATTGATACCTGGTATAGTGGTGGTATATTCAAAATGCACTGAACCATCTCATCTCTGGGGTGGTTTTACTGCATGGAGAGGGTTGATGGCCACTGTGTAGACTGAAGGGAAAGTAAGAGCCTGCGGGAAAGCCAAACTATGATATGTTGAACCACAACTGCTCAGAGGAAACACCTAATTTCCATAAACGAGAATTTACAGGTGTGTGTGCATGAACATGTGTGTGTGTGCGCATGTGTGTGTAAATCTCCCATTTTTAGCAATTTTTAAGCAATATGTAGATTAAGGAAATTAAAAGCAGTCTTTTGTCTGTCCCAGGTATGGCAAGCATTTTCTCTGTTTGATATTTGTTTTGGTTATACCTTTTGTTTTGGTTTGTATTTTTGTTTTTGTTACATAAGAAATTTAACTTTTATATTCTCAAGTTTATCAAACTTTCCTAATAAGGCTTTCTGACTTTGTGTCATGCTTAGAAAAATCTTCCCCATTCCAGTTTCTA
>RJWJ010022801.1:0-12648 GCA_004363605.1 Indri indri | reverse complement strand
CTCCTGGCCTCAAGCAATCTTCCCACCTTGGCCTCCCGCAGTGCTAGGATTACAGGCCTGAGCCACAGCACCCAGCCAGATTATTTAAGAATCATTACTCACGTCCAGCTCTATTTTGAAACTATTTATTAAATAATCCAATGACATAATTGGCTTAATAGGTAATTTTTATCACATCCTAAATTTTCATATATATGAACATACATGAACTCTGTTTTGGTCCTTTAATTTATTCCTATATCAGAACTGTTTAAATTATATTAGCTCTAGAATAGATTTTATTAATGTAGATTTAAAATAACATTTTCAAGTATATAAATATCACTTCAAGCATATAAAAGTTATCATTTAAGTGATTTTTCACAGTGCTTATTTTTTAATCAATTCACAAAATATAGATAAAATCTATAATTAGATTTTTAATTATTTAAAATAAAATTGCAAATAATTTAAGAAGTGTTTGCTGCAGTAGTTCTTAAACTCTGTTATGCATCAGAATGTAGTGAGCTTGTTAAAAATACAAATGCCTGAGTCCCACCCTTTTAGGACTTCTGATTCAGCAGGAAGAGGTCGTACTTCTTATACACTCCCAAGGCAATTTTCATACACAGCAAAGTTAGAGGACCATTGGAATAACATTTCCAGGGTAAGGTTTCTAATTTCAAACACCTTTCAACAAGGAACAGCTAAAAGAAAGGCCCGTCTTTCAAATGAATTAAAAAAATACCTCAAGAAAATTAAAACCACTACTAAAGAAATTTAGCAAGGATAAATCATTTTTAACAAGTGTCTGCACAAAACAATCAACGAACAATAGGCAGTACAACAAGTTCATTTTAAAATGGGAAATATTTGAAAGGTACAATACAAAGAATGAAAGTGATAAATAGAAAGAATAGAACATAAAGGAAGAGAAACCCTCCAGAGACAAGCATGATGTACATTAAGAAATCCCTAAAGGCATACACGGCATAGGCTACAATGCTAAGAAACCAACTTTACTAATTAACTCTAAATCCTTTGTTACAAAAAGAGAAAAAGAATACACTGGAAATCTGACTTTGGTGTGGAAAACTTTGGCATAAAGGAAATTAACTATGTAAATCCAAGGGGAAATACTCCAACCATCCATTTCGAGTTTGTGCTTAATCCTTGATCACCCCGTTTATGCATGAAATATTGCCCCTACAACTAGGATGCTTTCCTGTCTACTCCTTTCTTCCCTTCAAATGCAAACTCAACTCAGGCCTGGGAAAGGGAGAAGGTAGCTGACTAAAGAATCCCCTCAGAGCCACCTCCTATCAGTGCCATAGCAACAGTAACTATAACAGAGGCTTGGAAGGAATTCTGCCCACCAGCAACCACACTGTTAAAGATATAATAGTCCTTTAGCTCTTTCTGCTAGCACCTCCTGCCTGAGAAGAGAAGGGTAAAAGGGCTGAACGTGCACAAGGCAGATGCTAATGGTCAAAGAGCTCAGATTATAACACGATAGTCACCACTGGAACTAGCATAAATTCTACTGGTTTCAAAAATCAATTCTATTTTATTTCCTTTCTAAGTTTCTTGGTCAAAGTTTTGTTCATATTCAATTTATGGTCACAAGTAAAGACAGAGATACTGATAAAGTATTTTTATTGATTGATCAAAGTGTTCTATGTATACATTTATCAAAGTTATATTTCAAAGGGGAAACATTTTTCTAGACAATTTAAAAATAGTTATTTTTGCATTTAAAAAGTAATGTATGTTCATCACGGAAAATCTAGGAAATACAGAAAGCATAAAGAAGAAAATAAAAATCATTCACATACTATCTCCTAGATATAGCAAATATTAATATCTTCCATTCTCTCCTTTTTTTTTTTTTTTTTTTTTTTTAAGACAGAGTCTCACTCTGTTGCCCTGGCTAGAGTGAGTGCCGTGGCGTCAGCCTAGCTCACAGCAACCTCAAACTCCTGGGCTCAAGCAATCCTCCTGCCTCAGCCTCCCAAGTAGCTGGGACTACAGGCATGTGCCACCATGCCCGGCTAATTTTTTCTATATATTTTTAGTTGTCCAGATAATTTCTTTCTATTTTGTTAGTAGAGACGGGGTCTCACTCTTGCTCAGGCTGGTCTCGAACTCCTGAGCTCAAACAATCCGCCAGCCTTGGCCTCCCAGAGTGCTAGGATTACAGGCGTGAGCCACCACGCCCGGCCTCTTCCATTCTTTTTTAACAAAATGATTTCAAAATATCATACCTAGCATTTTCAAAGAATTTAAAGAAAACAGAGATGCTTCTGTTCCATATTATATTGGAAGTCCTAAGCAATTAAGATATATTTTTAAAAAGCAGTAAAATAATTGAAATGAAAAGATGAAAACTGTCTATAGTTGCTGATGATAATTATTTTATTTACTTAGAATATCAAAGAGACCTATAGACAAGGTCTTAAAATTTAAAGAGTTGCTAGTATCAAATCAACTATAAAAACGTAATGCAGTCCTATTCACCATGTCTTTGTCAGTTTTGCGTTGCTATAAAGGAATACCTGAGACTGGGTAATTTATAAAGAAAAGAGGTTTATTTGGCTCACAATTCTGCAGGCTGTACAAGAAGCATGGCACCAGCATCTGCCTTTGGTGAGGGCTTCAGGGAGTTTCCAATCAAGGCAAAAGGCAAAGGGGGAGCAGGTGTGTCACATGGTGAGAAAGAGAGCAAGAGGGAGGGGGGTGCCCATGCTCTTTCAAACAACCAGCTCTCATGTGAATTAATAGAGCAAGAACTCACACATTACCACGGGGAAGGCCCCAAGCCATTCATGAGGGCTCTGCCCGCATAACCCAAACACCTCCCACTCAGCCCCACCTCCAACACTGGAGATCAAATTTCCACATGAGATTTGGACAGAACAAATACCCAAACTATATCACCAGAAATTATCAAATAGAAAATACAAGGGGGAAAAAAATAAAGATTCCATTCATAGTTATTCCTAGGAATACATCTGTGCAAAGAATATGTAAACAAGGCAGCCCGAGACCACTATTCTCAGAAAGGCCTGCATCTGAGAACTTGGGTAGTTCCTTATATTGATATAAAACTTTCTCCAAATGATAACAGTGGCTTACTACACCTAAACTATTTTACAGACAGTGTGGTTTGTGCTGAACACCTGCTTACTTCTGGGATTCTGGAACTTTGGTACATGATAAGCAGAGCATGTCTATATGACCAGATCCAGTAGTAATCTTGGATACCGAGTCTCTAACGAGCATCCCTGGTAGACATCACTTCTCACGAGTTGTCACAACTTGTTGCTGGAAGAATTGTGTCCTGTGAGACTCCACTGGGAGAGGACTCTTAGAAGCTTGCACCTGATTGCTTCTGAACTTTTCTCTGTGAGCCTTTTCCCTTTCCTGATTTTGCTTTTTATATTTTTGCTCTAATAAATCTTAACTGTAAGTACAACTGCATGCTGAGTACTGGAAGTCCCAGTAAATCACTGAATCTCAGGGTAGTTTGGGGGACCTCCCCTACACACATCATCTTTCTGGAGATAATTACAAAATATTCATTGAGGGACAAAAAAGAAGATCTAAGTAAATGGGAGAGTTATATCATGACTGAGAATGGGAAGAATGGCAGCCCACCCACCTTCCATCACTGATATATTCAATATAATTCTAATCAATATGCCTGCAGGGTTTTTTAACGGTTCTTGATAGGTCAATCCTAAAATCAGTACGGAAGAGCAAAGGGCCAAGAATAACCAACTATGAAGAACAAGGTGGTAGAATTTAACTAACCTGATATCAGGAATTATTGTAAAGCTATAGTAATTAGGCAGCAGGAAAGATATATCAATGGGACTTTTCATGGAATTTGACAACATGACTCTAAAATTTATAAGAATAAGCAAAAGTCCAAAATAGCCAAGACACTCCTGATAAAATGAACTGTACCAGATAGTATCACAAAGCTATAGTAATTAAGGCGGTATAATATCGGCACAAGGGTGGACAAACAGTCCAATGGAACAGAATAGAAAGTCCTAAAACCCTATATGGAAAAAAATTGATATTTGACACTACAAACCTTGGGAAAGAATCGATAAATGTGCTGGGACAATAGGCTATCCATACAGAGAAAATAATTTAAATCCCTATGTTGTACCATTCTCTATACTCTCCTGTGTGTCTGAAATATTTCGTAATAAAAACTTAGTTTGATTAAATGCATACATTAAAATCTCTTATTTTACTGGTAAACCACAGGCCAACAATCATAATTTTATAAATTGTTCTCCTTACTAGGACCTCAAGGGACTATGAGGCTTACTTAAGTGGCACCTAACCTCAATTTTACATCAACTTTTAAAACAATATGGCAATCTCTATCAAAATATCAATACCAATGACATTCTTCACAGAAATAGAAAAAACAATCCTAAAATTCACGTGGAACCACAAAAGACTCAGAATAGCTAAAGGAATCCTGAGCAAAAAGAACAAAGCTGGAGGCGTCACACTATCTGACTTCAAAATATACTACTAAGCTACAATAATCAAATCGGCATGAGGACCCAGATATAATCCACACATTTACAATCAACACATGTTTGACAAAGGCACCAAGAACCTACAATGGGGAAAGGAAAGTCTTTTCAATAAATGGTGCTGGGAAAACTGCATAACTATATAATGAAGAATAAAACTAGACTCCTATCTCTCACCATACACAAAAATAAAATAAAATAAAAATGGATTAAAGACTTAAATCTAAGACCTGAAACTATGAACCTACTAGAAGAAAACATTGGGGAAATGCTCCAGGACATTGGTCTGGGCAGAGATTTTTTGTGTAAGACCCCAAAAGCACAGGCAGCCAAAGCAAAAACAGACATTTGGTATTACATCAAGCTAAAAAGCCTCTACACAGCAGAGGAAGCAATCAAAAAAGTGAGGACACAACCTACAGAATGAGAGAAAATGTTTGTAAATTCATCTGACAAGGGATTAATAACCAGAATATATAAGGAGCACAAAATAGCAAAAAAACAAATAATCCATTTTAAAAATGGGCAAAAGATTTGAACAGATATTTCTCAAAAGAAGACATACAAATGGCCAACAAGTATATGAAAAAATGCTCAATCAACATCACTAATCATCAGGAAAATGCAAATCAAAACTACAGTAAGATATCATCTTACCCAGTTAGAATCACTATTATTAAAAAGACAAAAATAACAAATGTTGGTGAGGATATGGAGAAAGGAAAACTCTCATACACTGTTGTTGGGAATGTGAAGTAGTACAGCCATTATGGAAAACACTACGGAGGCTCCTCAAAAAGCTAACAATAGGACTACTATATGATCCAGCAATCCCACTGCTGGGTATGTATCCAAAAGAATGAAAATCAGGATATCAAAGAGACATCTGCATTCCCACATTTATTGCAGCACTATTCACGATAGCCAAGATACAGAATCAACCTAAAAGTCCACTGACAGATGAATGGATAAAGAAAATGTGGTATACATACACAATGAAATATTATTCAGCCATGAAAAAGAATGAAATCCTGTTATTGCAGCAACTTGGATGGAACTAGAGGTCATTATGTTAAGTCAAATAGACCAGGCACAAAAAGGCAAATATCACATGTTCTCACTCATACGTGGGAGCTAAAAAAGTGGATCTCATGGAGGTAGAGAGTAGAATGGTGGTTACCAGAGGCTGGGTAGGGAAGCGGGATGGGAGGATGAAGAGACGTTAGTTAAGGGATATAAAAATACAGTTAGATAGAAGGATTAAGTTCTAGCACTTGATGGTACAATAGGGAAATTATAGTTAGTAATTTATTATATATTTCAAAATAGCTAGAAGAGAAGAATTGTAATGCTCCCAACACAAAGAAAACATAAATATTTGAGGTGATGGATACATATCACCTGATTTGATCATTACACACTGTATACAGGCATTAAAATATTACATGTACCCAAAAAATATTTACAACCACTATATATCCACGAAAAAATAATAACAATAATATGAACCTTACCTCGTAGATTCTGGCAATTCCACAGAGCAGTGTTACTTCTCCTGGAAACTTATCCAAACCTCGTTTGAAAAGATTTAAAGCAGTCATAGGTTGATCCAATGAGATATAAACCTAAAAGCAAGACACATTTCAATAAAAGTATCAGTTCTTAAAATAACAGTATTTGTTGTGACAAGTTTATAATTACTGACTAACAACAAATGTTCAGGAATAATTTCTAATAATGATATTACAGTTTTATCTCCACTTGTTGTATATGAAGCTTATTGTGGGCTTACTATTGTCACAGAGATTGAGCAGTAATTAGACAAGGATCAAGGGAAAATCTTTTTAGGATAGAACAGACATGATGAGTATGTCTCCAGGCTGGCATTAAGGAACCAATTAGGAGACTGACGTTGAGGATGCTGGAGAAAGAGGGGATGACCCATGGAAGAAGGTCTGAGAAAGAGCAGCAGTGGAGAGGGTGGCTTTGGAGAAGACCCCTTCAAATTAGAGGGCGCACAGGTTTGTGAGGTACGGGGCAAGTTAGCACTTGATGGCTTCCACTTCGTCAGCAATTAGAACATCAGCATGGATAACCTATATGCTTAACAGGAATTTCTAAAACAGAGAATTATGATTTTACATATGGAAACATAGGATTATGACACTTTTCTTCAGGATTTTGGATCCACTTTCTAAATAGTCAGGTTGTGCTTTGAAAAGGCCCAAAGAGATATGAGAGAAAACTGTTTATAGTATTTACCACTAGAGTTTGAGATTAGAGGGAGAGGTACAGATAAAGCACTTTTCAATTTTTACCTTATACACTTCTGAACTGCTTTTTAAAATATAATAAATAATATAATTGATACACTAAGTAATAAAATATTTAATAATTTTAAATTAACAATTAAAAATTTTAAGAAACAATGTTGTTCCTAAAATCTGCTTGATCCTATTACATAGCAACCATCCATTCACACAATGAAAGAAACATGCAAATTTTGCCTCTTTATAGTCATGGAGGCAATAATGGAGTTTAAAAATCAATTTATGAAAAAAATAGGTGAAACCATGTATTTAACAATAGCTAAAATAGCACATTTTTTTCAACCGCATGGTAAGTGATAATTAAGATGATAGTCAAATAGTGTGACCTGGGGCTTAATTTCAAGCTGTCTCTTTCTAAAAAGTTTACTGTGCTTAGAAACTTTAAGAATTTAAGCTTAATATGTAATGCACAGAAGATAAACTTAGATACCAGATAGTTTCAAACATTTTCGAAAACTGCCATAAACATACTAAGACCAGCACAGTATATTTATATAGTAAAATTTTCATTTTGTTTCTTTTCAGTATGTTAATTTTTATTACTATATTTAGGAATGAGTAGCCCTTCCTTTTATATCTCATCTTCTTTTGAATATCCTTTACCAGATTTTCTAATTTAAAAAACTGTAAAACATACAGCAAAATGATGTCATAATCACCACTTCATCATATGTTTTTCTTTCAAAGTAGCCTTGGTGTGGGTCAAGAAGTAACTTTACCCTAATATTGAAAATTCTAGGTGGCCCATCACTTTGGCTGTGGCTATGAGTGACACTATGTGGCCACGAATAGGCTCTGGAGTTAGAAAGATCTGGGTTTGAAAGCTGGCTTTTAACAGCCAAGTGACCCTAAAAACCTACTCTAAGTCAAATGACAAAACCCACCTTGCAGGGTTATTGCAAGGGTTAAATTAAACTGCATATAGAAGATACATGATAAAATGCTTTACACTGAGCAGGTGCGCAACAAACGGGAAGTATTATTTTTATTATCACGGCAGAGCTGGGAAATTAAGGACCTACATAAACACAGTCCCTGTTCTCTACAACCTGCTCAGGTAGTAGACAAATGTGCTGCAGAAAAGGCCTCTTTGGGGCCTGTTTCCTTATGGGGTAGTGAGCCTATGGCATTTTCTTCTGTCCTAATGAGCAATCTTTCAAAGGGGTTTTCTTATTTTTCATGGTAATCAATTCTTCTGAGACCCTGCATATGTTCTCACTTTTTCCTTTGCTATAAAGAAGTTAAATCTCAACATAGTAACTTGTCAAATATTCCTGAAGAAACTGTTAACTCTCCCCATGCAATGGCCAGAATTGAAACATTTATTCTGAGAAGACAGATTTCACTTAAATTTAAAAGATTTACTTACTTTTGCCAAGTAGAGAAATGTATCTACCATTTCCTGCTGCTTCAGGGCTGACTTAAACTGTTTTTCTGCTTCACGATACATTCCTAACCTATGAACAGCAAAAAATTAGATATTAAAAATAAACACTACATCATACTATGAGGATATGCATAGAGACAAATTACATCTACAAGAGTAAGCATGTACCAAAGAAGGCAATGTCACATACACACACATACATTAACATGTATGTTTATATTGTTTAGCAATAAGTTGCCTAGCTCCCATATTCACTAGCTTCTAACCCCCAAATGGCGTATAAAGAGTCCGTCTGAAGCCTAGTCACACCAGGACTAAGATTAATAGCTGCCAGTAAGCCAGGTCACATCAGTTCACCACCCAAAGAGCTTATGATCAGGGGGACATATGGCAAGTGACCTGAATAAATGCTTAGAGTCTCCATTTTACTGGAAGTACCGAAGGATGACATTTCCTTGAAAACATCTGCTCTGAGACAGAAGCCCATTTTAAAAGCTATCCTTATTTTGATGTAAGTAATAATTACCACTTGAGTAATATAACTATACCATTTTATTATTCTAAGAAATCCTTTTTCTTTTCCTTTATTAGGTATCTGATACTGATTGTCCTAGCCCATGAATCTGAGATTTCCTCCTTGCCTAAATATGACTGTCCTGATGTCAGTCCCTGCCTCTTCTGCCCAGGAAACATTTTGTTCCCATTAAATCAGGCAGTAAAGTACACACAGCTTTCATTCAGCCCATCCTTAATAGACCTGCCAGGCTTTCTCATAACTACTCATTTCTAGCCATCTAAGAGCTACTTAGATATGATAACATTTTATTTTGCGAAATAAAATCGGAATGATGTACAATATGTTCCATTGTGCTACTTTCATTTAAAGGCTTAAAAAATAGCTTTGATTATTTTTCATAACCTAAACCTCAAGCATTGGTGTGGCTGATATGATACCCAAATAGCTGCTGAAGGCCTTGGGATTAAAGTGATTAAAAGTGATCCCAAAAGACTAGCCTAAAGTTAGAAGATAATGTGATGTGGCAGAAGCCCCTACCTCTTCAAAGGTCCCACAGACTTCACAAAAAAGTATTTATAAAATGTCATCAGAGATTGCTAGAATTCTTAAAAACAACATATCTTTGTACATAACATCAACTGAACATGCAAGTCCTAAACCAATGACTCAAAGTCACTGAATTCCGTGAATGCAAATTACATGAGAGTCTGTATATTTTTATCTAACAACTTGCCTCTCTCCAAAAATGATTGAGAAGAAATTACGATAAAAAGATACATATAGAGCAAGAATATGAAAACAGAATTTTTTTAAAAAGAATTAAGATGGAAGGAAAAACAAATTAAAAAACAAACAAAAATGCAACTAGAGATACTGAGCTATATGGAAGCCAAAGAAAGGAAGGAAATATGAACCATTATGTTTTTTATTATTGCATCCTCAAGAATAACTTCTTCTAGTACTATCGAAGAGGGATTTACCACATGGATTCTTGTGCAAAGAAAATGGAGTAAGCCATGTTCAAAGAAAGTATTTAGACTGGGGTCTCATCCCCAAGAGATCTCATTAGGTACATGAAAATATTCCAAAATCCGAAAAAACGCAAAATCCAAAACACTTCTGGTCCCGAGCATTTTAGATAAGGGATACTCAACCTATAATTATTTCCTGTCATCTCTCCCCCATGTTATTATAAACCATTTCAAATAAGGGACAATCTAATAAATCTTTGTAACCCTAGTGCCTGTAGCTGCTCATTAAATATTTTACTGAGTGAATGAATGAATGTGTGAATGAATGAATACAAAGTATGTAATAATGATGAGCAGGTATTCAACAACAGAGAAGAATGATAATTTAACATGACAAGGTGCATGTTTTAAATGCCATCATAAATGGACAGCAAAAGGAATGAGAGTTGCGCATTCCTTTAATTATTAAGGATCTCTGAAGGTTTTGCTTGGAAGCTCAAGATTTCAAAACTTGTCTCTAGCAATTATATTCATAAGAATTTAATGTTATAATGGTCTAAAACTACCTTTTAGCAGAAAACACTTCCTCCATCTAGCAGCAGGAAAAAATACTTTAGTGTTCTATGTGAAATATGTAAATGGAAAGTAGTCTTAATTTCAAAAGCAGAACAATAAACATCCTTTTTATTCCATTTATATTCTTCCTTTTCCTCGCAGTGTTTGAATGACAAAGTTCATAAATATTGAAGAGTGCTCATAGTAACCAAAGTCTACCTTATTTTTGAGTAATAATTTACCTTTATAAAATGATTGTTCATTTGTCTCTATTTTTCCAAATGCTCTAAATGCATTTTCATATCAGCAACAAGGTTTAGATCTTATTTACTATTAATAGTTGCTATATAAATATCCATAAAATTCATTACAGCTTTCTGATCCTCAGTTAATTTGCTTTAAAATGTACTTAAACAATTAAGTGAATGTAGGAATATTTAGGTCCTAGAGAAAAAATATGGAACTGTGGAAATTGTAGGAGAACTGGCATCAGAAAGCTGAGCTCAAATTCTTGCTCTGCCACTTAATAGCTATGCGAATTTGGACAAGTCACTTTATCTTTGTGAGGTTCCATTTTTCTCATCTGGGAAAAGGACTAAAAATATTAACTAGTAATATCTCCAAGGTGCTATGAGATTTAAGAGAGATGATGTAATATACAAACTATCTCTTAACTGTAAAGTGCCTTACAGATATGAGACATCAGTGTAAATAAAACTACTTGATCGCCAAGAGGACAGGACTAGAAATTAGCAGACTCGGTTCTAGTCCCAGGTCTGTTACTAAGTAGCTCCTAATGCAAATCACAGCCACTCTCTGGCCTCAGCTTCCTAATCTGGAAAGGGGAGTTGGGCCTGATGGTCTCAAAGCTTCTCCATCCTAGCTCTAAACTTTTATTATTCTAGAGGTACTTATTGCTACCATGTGATTGTTAAGTAAATGCTTTCTCAAGTAAGCCAAAGACACAGTTCTCACTTCTCCATGAGGAAATCTATCAAAAAATATATAGATACATATTATATGTAATATATACACACAAACATAAATACCAATTTGAGATTCTGAAATATATTGTCACTTCTAAGTCCTTCACAAATAATAAAAATTTTACCTGTAGTAACATTTTCCAATCTGCACTTTCCACCACCAGTCCTTGTACTGAGAATGCTCTGTGGAAAGGGCAGCCAGATCCAAAGCCTTTGAAAACAATTCATTTTACATTAGTATTTTCTTTTCTAACAATTAATAGTCAGAAAAATAATTCATGAAATAAACCATATAATTAGCATCAATCAAAACGTGTATTAGAAATCAGACTGAAACTCAAGTTGCTCATGTTTCCAGATGGCCCCACTAATTTTCCCTAATCAGTTCCAGACCAGAGGGCTAACAGCAGATGAGACAGAAACACTGATCAAAGAGAAGCAGATGTACAATATATCTGAATATAATTTCAATGTACAAGACACAAAATTGATATTAAAAATGCATAAATTTTGCCCTCACCACCACTCATCTACTGTCTGATGATTCAAAATGCCTCCAAACTCAGTGGCAGTCAAACCGTTGGTGTGTAACCCAGATACTATTGCAGCCCCCACTTTAAAGACAGATGTAGAGAAACAGAGAAAGATCAAGTAAGCAGAGAGAGAAAACGATTAGGAAATGGGATCATGAAGAAGAGTGAAAGGACTTGTGGTATTTGGGTAACTGCAGTCTTCAACGACCATCATTCCATTTTTCTGATATCACCATAAATTTCAGTAATTCTGAGGGTCAGACTTCCCTTTGCTGCAGACTGAAAAGGATCTTCTCTTCAATTGCTGTCATATTTTACATCTGTTTACTCTATATCTTTAATATCCTCTAGCTTGTTCCTTCTAGTGTTTATTCAAGACCAGACAAGAGATATCTAAATAGGAATTAGGATTTTATACAGATGAAGTGGAAATCGTTTTTTGAAAAAGGGGAAAGCAAATCAGTCTTTATACAAATTTGAAGCTCAAATAAAGATCTGATGAACAGAAGCTGGGGTTATTAGTTAAAAGAGAATTCTGATCTTTTAGAATACTTATTATCTTTCTCTCAAGGTTGAAATTTTTTTCTTCTTTAGCCAGTGTTAATATCCAACGTGATATCCAACAGCTTAAAGTCACTCTTAGATTTTCAGTTCTATTATCTCAAAATACATCCCAGATTATTGTCCACTTCTTAATATTAACTCTTTTCTGAAATGAATACCAGAAGAAGAGTTTCTTGAATCTCCTGCTGCAAAATTAATTACTTTTCCTTGTGTCCTCCATCTTCTCTTGCTCTAGGGGAGACCTCTAAATATGCAAACTACTTA
>RJWJ010022800.1:7048-26590 GCA_004363605.1 Indri indri | reverse complement strand
GCAGAAGAGGGGATAAGGAACTAACATTTATTAAATGTCGACTAGATCCCAGGCTCTCTGACCATATCATTTCAGTTAACTCTCTCTGCCACCGTGAGGTAGGTATTAATATTTATTTTACAGATGAAGAGAGTGTTTTTTAAAGAAAATTGGCAACTCGCAAAGTAAAAAATCATAAGGCATGTTCTACAACCTTAAAACTCATCTAAACTATGGGTGTTTTACAAGCTGTGGGTCAGGAAGTCAATTTAATGTATTATGACTAGAGTTTTTTAATCAAAAATAGACTAAATTAGATTTTAAAATATCCAACTATCATTTCCTGAAGCTTTTGCTTTATGCAGTGTATGTGTGTGTGTGTGTGTGTATACTGTGTTGTGATAAACAAATGTATTTCTCCCTATGAGTTTTGAAAGCTACCGCATTGCCTATGCTGGTGCTATGCAATAAGAAAGAATTTGTCTAGTTAATTGTCATTAGGATAACTGCATAATTCATAATCCAAACCAGAACACTTTGGAGAATAGAATATTAATATTCTAATATTAATTACCTAAGGTTTAAACAGGGATTGTAGGGGAAATCAAATGAGCATTCACCCTAATTAACATTGCTGTGGTCTGAATGTTTGTGTTCCCACAAAATTTATATGTTGAAACCTAATCCCCAATATGATAGTATTAAGAAGGAAGGCCTTTGGGGAGGCAATTAACTCATGAGGGTGTAGCCTTCACAAATGGGATCAGTGCCCTTATAAAAGAGGCTTGAAGGAGGTTGTTTGCTCCTTCCACTGTGTGAGGATGTAGCAAAGATGTACAGAGCCCTCACCTGCAAGACCCCACCATTGCCTCGATCTTGGACTTCCCAGCCTCCAGAACTGTGAGAAATAAACATTTGTTGTTTAAGCCACTCAGTCTATGGTAATATGTTATAGCAGCCCAAAATGACTAAGGAAGCCTCTGCCTAGGGAAGGCAAGAAGGCAAAAGGGGTGGAGGGGGAGTGGAGGGAGAGAATTCCAGGCAGAGGAAAAAGTTTGTGCATGGCCTGGAGTCCTGAAAGAACATGGCATGTTTTGAGACTGGTAGGAATTCTTACAGGAATTCTTACAAGGGCTGGTAAGTGACGTTTGGAATACAAATTGGAGCCAGATTGTGAAAAGTTTTGTGTGCTCTGATACAAAGCTCAATTGTAATCACTCAGGCAGCAGCCAGACAATGGATAATGTTAAGAGTGGAAGGAAAATAATCAGGAGTTAATTTTTTTTCTTTAATAGTTGAATTTCATAGGAGTCTGATTGATGGGCTGTGATTGGAAGAGTCTGTGATACTGTGTCAGGCAGGAAATGAGGGCTACAGCCCATTACAAATAGCTGAATAGAGAAGAGGGTCCTACCTTCTCCTTTTGAATCTCTAACTGCTTTGACTAATAGATTATAACCAAAGTGATGCTATATACCTATTCCAGGCCTAGCCATTAGGAGGACTGGCAACCTGTACCTTGGTATATTGCTGCTGTCCTCAACCCCTGGCTGTGGAACAGTACTGCCTATTAGAGAAAAGGGCCACAGATCTCTGCCTCCCCTGCCCACAATCCATGGAAAAATTGTCTTCCATGAAACCAGTCCCTGGTGCCAAAAAGGTTGTGGATCGCTGGTCTATTGGAGCCCTCAGTTACCACATGAGAAATCCAACTACATTGCATGGAGAAGCCACAGTCTACAAGGTCCGTGAAAGAAACCATCTTGGATCCACCAGACCAGGCCAGCTAAATACCACTGAAAGAGCAAGTGGAGCAGAAGAATCATTTAGCCAACTCTTGTGTGAACTACTGATTCACAAAATAATGAGATGTAATAAAATGGTTGGTGCTTAAGCCACTAAGATTTGGAGTGGCTATCCAGTAATATATTTCCAGAATAAGAGCTTAAATTTAAATATTTTGATTGATAAAAACAGAGTTTAGATTCAAAATATTTCCAAAATAGAATCGGTAAGACTTGGAAACCAAATGGAAGTATATAGTGGAGAGGGAAGATAAGAAAATAATAACTATTACTTACTGGATACTAGCTATGTGCTAGACATGGTACCAGCAAAAGAGCTACAACCATAAACATTTTCTGCATTTTAGACCTTGAAATCTACTGGTAGCTCTTATAATTTCCAAAACTTAGCCATATTTGTTAGAGATTAACAGCATGATTACTAATGAGACATGTCTTTTCTTTAAGTATGTTTGCAAACATAACTATTAATATTTTGTTCAAGAGTTAGGACCTAGAAGAAAACAACTTGAATGCAGAACAGCATAAATTTAGCAGGTTTAGATTTCATTTGCTAGCAAGAAGTTGTACCCATCTATAAACCCTGAACCTCCATGACAGGATACCAGAAGTTTTGCTATGCCTCCTTGCAGAAATGACAAAGAGAATTTCGAAACAGATGGCTTTCTCTCACTGTGCCAGAATTATGACACTTGAAACATGGCAGTACAAGGAATCATACCAAAGAACCAAGTCTAGACCCAACCTCTGGAAGAAGTGTGTGCATGGGAACAGGAAACTCACTTTGACATGAGAGGCAGGAGGTACTGGCTCCCTTGCAAAGTATGCAACAGGTTACTCTCTAAGAACCCTGTAAAAACCCTGGAACATAATTGGAGTTGGTGATTGGAGCTGCACCCAATTCTATTACTGTAACAATAAAAGCAAAGTCAGGACAAATGCCAAGAACAAGGATAGAAAGGTCGGCAGCCATGGAACCAAAATGTACAGTGGTTTGTAGTTTGTTTATTGCCTGATTTGTTTTCTAATGAGTCTGCATTATTACTACAATGAGGATAATCTACATAAAATAAAAAACTTTACATTAAGGAAAAACAGACAATCAATTTATCAGTGGTCAAGGTGATTCTTTAAGCATTCTAGACCCTACTGGGCTAAAGGAATTGGGCTTGGGTAGGAGGGAGAAAGGGGAGTGCAGGAAGTAGTGTCTGACTTGGGTAAAGTTTTGCAGAAATAGATCCTGAGACAAGGATTGGTGTGTAAATGATTTGTTGCAGAAGCATCACTAGAAGAAACCAACAAGAAGGCAGGTAAAGTGGGCATGAAAATTGATGATGTTCCATTTATCTCCATTTATCTGTTTTTGTAGTTTATGTTTTTGGTATTTTACCTAAGAAACCATTGCATCATCTAAGGCCATGAAGACTTACGCCTATGCTTTCTTCTAAGAGTTTTATAGTTTTAGCTTTTTAAGTTTTGGGACTATTTTTTCATCAATAGACATTACTCTTAGAACAATTTTAGATTTACATAAAAATTGGGAAAATAATACAGTTTACATTTACCCCACACACCATTTCCCCTATAATTAACGTCTTGTATTAGTATGATACATTTGTTAGAATTAATGAACCAGAGCTGATACATTATAATTAACTAAATTTCATGGCTTATTCAGATTTCCTTAGTTTTTACTTAATGTCCTTTTTCTGTTCTAGGATCCCATCCAGGATACCACGTTACATTTAGTTGTCTTGTCTCCATGGCTATGACGGTTCCTCAGAATTTCCTTATTTTTTTGTGGCCTGACAGTCTTGAGTAATACTGGTCAGGTATATTGTATGAATTCCTGTTTTTTTTTTCAGAATTTGTTGTTTTTCTCTTGATTAGATTAAGATATGAGTTTAGGGAGGAAGACCACAGAGGTAAAATCTTTGATCCATTTTGAGTTAACTTTTATATTTGGTCTGAGACAGGGATTTGACTTCATTCTTTTGCACTTGGATATCCAGTTGCCCTACTGCCATTTATGAGTTCTCCAATTCTGTCCTTTCTTTTTCAAGATTTTTTTTGGGGGGGGCAAGGAGTATTCTGGGTGATTTGCATTTTCATATGAATTTTAGGATCACCTTGTCACTATCTACAAATAAGTCATCTAGGATCTTTATAGAAATTGTGTTGAATTTATAGATCAAATTGGGGAGTATTGCAGTAATAATAATATTAAATCCTTCAATTGTTGAACCTAAGAAGTCTTTCCATTTGTTTAAGCTTTCTTGAATTTCTTTCAACAAATATTTTATAGTTTTCAGAGTGTGAGTTTTACACTCCTTCTGTTAAAATTATTGCTAAGTATGCTATTCTTTCTGACATTGTAAATAACAATGTTTTCTTGATTTTATTTCTGATTGTTCATTGTAAGTATATAGAATTATTAATACAAATTGATTTTGTTTATTGATCTTGTACCTTGCAATTTTACTGAACTTGTTTATTAGTCCTAATAGTTTTAGCAAATTCCTTAGGATATTCTGTATTCAAGATTATGTCATCTGCAAATGTAGTTTCACTACTTTCTTTTCAATCAAGATGCCTTTTATTTCACTTTCTTGCTTAATTTTCCTGACTAGAAGCTTTAGCAAAATGTTAATAGAAGTGGTGTCAGCACATATCCTTGTTTTGCTCTTGATCTTAGCAGAAAAGTACTCAGTCTTTCACCATTAAGTATGATGTTAGCTGTGAGTTTTTGTAGATCCACATTATTGGGTCCAGAAAGTTTCCTTCTATTCTTAGTTTGTTGAGTATTTTTATTATGAAGTGGCATTGAATTTTGTCAAATGCTTTTGCTATGGTTTGAGGATCATATGATTTTTGTAACTTATTCTATTGATGTGGTGTATTACATTAATTGGTTCTCAGGTATTAAACCAAACTTACATTGATGGGCTAAATCTCATTTAGTCATGATGTATGATCCTTTTTTATGTTGCAGGATTAGGTTTGCTAGTATTTTGTTAAGAATATTTGCTTCTATATTTATAAGAGATGTTGATCTGTAATTTTCTTTTTTTGTAGCATCTTAGTCTGGTTTTGCTACCACAATAACACTGCCCTCATACAATGAAGTATACCTTCTCTTCTGTTTTTTGAAAGAGTCTTTGAAGGATTATTAATTGTTCTTTAAAAATTTGATAGAATTCACCAGTTAAGCCATCTGGGCCTGGGCTTTTCTTTGTAGAAAGTTTTTTGATTACTAATTCTATCTCTCTACTTTTTAAATGTATATTCAGATCTTTTGCTAATTCTTGAATAAGTTTAAGTAGTTTGTGTCTTTCTAGGAATTCATCCATTTTATCTAGATTATCTGATTTGTTGGTATGCATGTATAGTATTCCTTATAATCTGTTTTTATTTCTGTTAAGATTGGTAGTAATGTTCCATTTTTTTATTCCTGACTTTAGTATTTTGAGTATTCTCTCTTATTTATCCCCTTTGCTCAATCTAGCTAACAGCCTATCAATTTTGTTGATCTTTTCAAAGACCCAGTTTTGGTTTTCTTGATTTTTCTCTATTGCCTTTTTTTAATTTTCCATTTTATTCATTTTGATTCTATTCTTTATTATTGCCCGCCTTCTGCTAGCTTTGGATTTAGTTTGTTCTTCTTTTTCTAGTTTCGTGAAGTAGAAGTCATTTATTGATTGGAGACATTTTCTCTTTTCTAATGTAAGCAGTTAGTGCTATAAAATTCTCTCTCAGCACTGTGTTACCTGCATCCTATAAATTTTGATATGCTGTGAATTCATTTTCATTCATCTCAAAAAATTTTCTAATTCCCCTCAAGGTTTCTTTTTAGACCCTATTATTATTTAGGAATGTTTATTAATTTTTACATATTTGTGATTTTTCCCACATTTCCTTATGCTATTGGTATCTACTTTCAGTCCATTGCTATCAAAGAACATACTTTGACTTCAGTCCTTTTAAAAATATTGAGGTTTGTATTATGGCCTATCATATGGTTTATCCTGGAGAATGTTTCATGAGCACTTGAGAAGAACTTGTGTTCTGTTCTTGTTCAGTGGAATGTTCTATAGATGCAGATTGTAGTTTATATATCATGTTTTTCAAATCTTCTGCTTTCTTGTTGATCTTTTGCCTAGTTGTATTATCCATTATTGAAATTGGACTATCGGAGTCTCCAACTATTATTGTGAAATTGTACATTTCTCCTTTAAATTCTGTCAGTGGTTGTTTTATGTATTTGAGGTTTTGTTTTGGGGTCAATATGTGTTTATCATTGTTATATCTTACTGATTGATTAACCTTTTGTTCATAACCAAATGTTCTCCTTTATCTCTAGTGGCATTTTTAAAACCTCTTTTGTCTAGTATTATTACAGCCACTCCAGCTTTCATGTGTTTGCTCTGAGCATAATCTTTTTCCACACTTTTACTTTCAACATTTTGTGTCTTTATATCTAAATTTTGTCTCCTGTAGATAACATTGTAGTTGCACCACGTTTTTATATCCAGTCTAGCTCTACTTTTTGATTGGATTGTTTATTCACATTTGATGTTTCTATTGATATAATTGGATTTATACTCACCATTTCACTTTTAGGTTTCTATATGTCTCACGTCTTTTTTGTTCCTCTGTTCCTGTTTTGCTACTGTGTTTTGCATTGAGTGAGCATTTTCTATTGTAACTTTTTAATTCTTATAGTGGTTTTTTTACTTACATTCTTAGTGGTTGCTCTCAAGCTTAGCATGTACTTATTATTACAATCTACTTCATATGTATATTGTCTTGATTCCAGTGAGATGTGGAAATGTTGTTCCTATACAATTCCATTCCCTCTTTCCTTTTATTACACTATTATTGTTACATATTACATCTACATATGTTACAAACTCAACAATACATTGTTATAATTATTACTTTACATAACTTTATGTCTATAAAAGAAACTGAGGAAAGAAAGGAGAACAAGAACATACTTACAGAGTTTGTTCAACTAACCTTCTTTTTAAATGTTTCTTGTTTTTTCCATTTATTCCTGTGGATTCAATTTGCCATCTGGTGTCATTTTCTTACTCTAACATGGTTTTACCATGGCCTACCTACTTTGTAAGGTGTCAAACATGTTACATTTTTGTATGTTATAGGCCCAACAGTTTAATTATTCACATAGCTTCATTAAGTTACTTTTTAAATAACTGAGGATACTGAAAGAGAACAAATATGGATTTATCCTGTCTTTTCAGTTACTTTTATTAGTGTTTTTAAAAAATGAATTCAAATCACTGTCTGGAATTACTTGCTTTCTGCATAAAAACTTCCTTTAGTATTTCTTGTATGATACATCAGCCAGCATAACACCTGTAAGTTTTCTGTTTGTCTGGTAATATTTTTATTTCACCTTCATTTTTGAAAGATAGTTTTACTGAACATAAGATTTTTGGTTTACAGGTTTTTTTTTTCTTTCCGCACCTTTAATACAACTGACTCTTGAACAACACGTTTGAACTGTATGAAGTCCACTTACAAATGGATTTTCTTTCACCTCTGCCACCCCTGAGTCAGTGAGACCAACCCCATCTCTTCCTCCTCCTCAGTCTACTCAATATGAAAACAATGAGGATGAAGACATCTATGATGATCCACTTTCATGTAATGAATAGTAAATATATTTTCTCTTCCTTATAATTTTCTTAATAATATTTTCTTTTCTGTAGCTTATTTTATTGTAAGAATACAATATATAATACATATAACATAAAAAATGTATGTTAATCAATTGGTTATATTATCAGTAAGGCTGTTGCTCAACAGTTGGTTATTAGAAGTAAAGTTTTGGGGAGTCAAAATTTATACATGGATTTTTTACTGGGTGTGAGGTTGACATCCCTAACCCCCCACATTGGTAAAGGGTCAACTGTTTGGGGTTCAGTAGGTCCACTCCCTTCTGAACCCCATTGTTTATGATGTGAAATAAGCTGTTTATCTTATTGGAGTTCTATAGTATGTGCTAAATTGATTTTCTCTTGATATTCTCAAGATTTTCTCTTTGTATTTGTTTTTTAGCATTTTTACCATGATGTGTGTGCATATAAATTTCTTTGTGCTTATCTTACTTAGAGTTCATGGAGCTTTTTGGATGTGTAGTTTAATATTTTTCAGCAAATTTGGGAAGGTTTCATTTACTGTTTCTTCAAATATTTTTTCTGTTTCTTTATTTCTCTTTTCTCCCTCTTGTACTTCTATAGTAAAATGTTGATGCTCTTAATGGTTTCCCACATTTTTCTAAGGTTTTGTTCATTTATCTTCATTTTTCTCTCTCTATTCTTCAGATTGTATCACCCCTATTAATCTATCTTCCAGTTCACTATTTCTTTTTTCCTGCTAGTTCAAAACTGCTATTGACCCCCCTCTAGTGAATTTTTAGTTTGGTATCCTTTTCAAGTCCAAAATTTCCATTTGGTTCTTTTTATATAATTTTTAATCTCTTTATTGATACTCTCTATTTGATTAGACATTGTCATCACATCTTCTTTTACTTCTTTAGACATACTTTCCTTTAGTTATCTGAATATATTTATAATGGCTCCTTTGAAGGGTTTGTTAAAACTGTCACCTGGGCCCTCTCACAGTAACGTTTGGTTGCCTGCTTTTTTCCTATATATGGGTCACAATTTTCTATTTCTTCGCATGTCTTGTGATTTTGTACTGTTGTTGAAAACTGGAAATTTATTATAGCAACTCTGGATACTAATTCACCTTCTCCCCTCCAGGGCTTTGTTATTGTTGTTGTTTGGTTGCTTGGGTATTTTTAGTGAGTTGGTTAACCAATTTTAGTGAGGTCTATTTCCCTGTAATGTGTAGTCTCTGCTATCGTTTCTCAAGGGTGCAGTCTTGAGCATGTGCACAGGCGACCTGGAATGACTAGTTTTGGGAGGGCTCTCTTTGAATTTCTCTTTCCATGATTTTTCTGTTATGTTGTCTGCCTTTGGTATTACATCCAGCTTTTTGTCAAGCAGATTTTACCACTTACTAGGTTGAACTTAGGACTTATGCCAGTTAGTTGTCTCTCTGAACCTTAGTTTCCCCAATCTATAAGACGTGACCAATACCTATCCTGATAAATTATGTTGATGAAATTAAACTATGGAAGTAAAAAATATCTAGCATAGGATCCTTGGCTCAAAGTGTGTGCCTCATGCTTAGTCCCTCTTATCCAAACCTTGTACTTGTATACTCAGTACATAGAAGTTTGATGGATATGTAATAACAAGACTTCATAATGCTAAACCCCCAATATTACAAAAATAATGATTTTCTTCCCAAACCTGTTTTTGCCATTCTGTTTTATTGGCTGATGACAAATATCAGTTAGAGTTAAACTCCTCATTTCTGCTTTATAGGTTCATTGAGTATCAGGGAAGCTCTGTGATATATTTTGTTCAACATTCATACATATCAAGTTAGCAGTCAAATTCATCTGCAAAAAAAGCTCATTGTTAGTATTCACTTCCATGTTCTTCCTCAAGCATTACCAAAATCATATCTTTCCCTAAGAGAAAAAATAGTGGTGCTAATCATTCAGTGAATAATTATTAAGTACCTGCTGTGTTCCAGGTCAAAAAAGATGCTGAAGGAAAGGGAACATAAGAGGCAAACACTGCTTTATCTTCATGAAGCTTATAATCCAACAGAGACCAGGAGTCAGGCTATTTCGAAAGTACAAAATTGAACTCTTCATGAACCTCAATTTTTTCTTAAGAATAGATATCAATCTAGTTTGTGTGTGGCAATACCTTTATAGTCCTGAACAATGTTTATAAGATATTTGGGAAATGGCCTATAGCACTTGAAAGGTAGAGCATAACTTTTACTTCAAGTGAATCAAATTTCTAAGATTCATAGATGAATAGCATATACTATCTCCCTTCAAGAAATTTTTGGTTGGTAAAGAAGACAGGCAAATAACATATGAAAAGTACATAGTAGTGCCCCTGGCTATGTTCAGTAATAAAAACAAATATTATTACTACTTACTAAGTACAGAAAGATGCTTGAGGAATAAAATGTAAGGTGCTTATACAATATGTAATATCATCAAACATGACCCCTCGGCATAAGGAAAATGATTTGTACTAATTGGGTACCTTTATTTGTTAAGCACTATAATGGGAACTCTGGGGAAGATAAAACCACCTGCTTTTAAGGTGATTATGCTGATGAAAAGTACTCAGGACTAAGAACTTAAGAGTCAGACCAGCTGTTCAACTGTAAGCCTACTAGGTGTAGGGCCACGAAGACCTCTGAGCCTCCATTTCCTTGTCTGTAAAATTAGAATAAAAATACCTATCACCCAGAGCTATTGCAAGGGTTAAGTGAAATATTGTGAAAATGTGTTTCGCAAATGTGGGGGTTATTGTTATAATCTAGCAGGAGAAATGCTGGGTTCCTTTTACATCAGTTGAGCCATCTCCCAAAACCTGAACTCTGTGTGCTCACAGAGGATGAAATGGAATCTAAGTGTGGTGCCTTTTCTCCATTTGGAAGCATGAGCTTCAGCATGGCTAATTCTGTACTCATCCCACACTGCCACACTGCCCAATCCCCGCCTTCTCCATCCCCACTCACCAATGTGCACTAAAGCCACACCCACCAGATGACATGCTCCCTGAAGAGTCTCAACCTTCTTGCATTCATCTTTTTATCTCCTAGGGTTCATAGCAGAGTGATTTTCAGGTAACTGGTGCTCAATATTACTTCTAATAAAAGAAAAAAAAAGAAAAATCACCATTTTAGCTGATAATGTTTAGTAAAGTTATCTCCAACACTGTTTGGTGCTAGCTCTCATGCTTTCTCATATGTCACAACTAGTATTCAATATTAATCAGAGGGACAATTCATTAGTTCTAATAATATTTGTTGAATTCAAACTATGTGATAACAGTTAGGGACGCAGTAGTGAGCAAAACCAGACCTGTCTCTGCTCTCATAGTACATGTTGTTCCTAGTTCGTGAGGATGTTGAAAATTGTAAATGGAGACCAAGGAAAAATTCAGGAGCAGACTTGGCATTCAGCTGGAACACACAAGTACAGCTGTGTATATGGCCAGCATCCGTTGCAGTCAGTGCTTAGACTATAATTTTTAGAAAATATCTTTTCTCACCACTTCTAACCAAATATAAACTCTTTCATTCAAAATGTATACTGTACCTCGATAAAGCTGTTTTTAAATTTTTTCTAGTTAAAAAAATCTATACTGCAAAATAGGTAAAAACAACACCACTGCTCTGGTCACCTGCAAATAAAGTGTTTTTACCATTTTGGTTTATATTGTTAGACATAAAATGACTCCTCTCAAATAGCCAATGTCAGCCTATTGCCAAACTCAAGCTGCAATGCAAATGCAGATTCACATCCATTGTAAATGTACTCACTCAGATAACCTCCTTGGCAGTGAAAAGTCTCATGTGCCTTTGCCTGATTCAAGAGAGTTTGTTTTGTAACATGTGTACTTTGTAAACTAGCCTCAAGAAATGCTTTTCACAAAGAATGCCATGACCAAAGTTACAGAAAACGTGCATATGTTACAGAGCACATGAAGGCCCTGAAAAGTGCAGCAGTTAAAAAAAGAAATCTGTTTGACATGTAACCCAGTCCCCACATTTATTTCACCATAGAACCAGTTTTCCAAAACACAGGTTTAAGTGTCCTGAAAAAATAATATTCTAGAGAAGATGCTTCTGGATATTCTGGTTTAACTTCTTCAGATCCTACTTTCATAGGGCTTTTTTCTTTTTAAAAAATTATCATCAAAGGAACTTTATAAATGCATTATAATAAATTGTTCTCTAAGTCTATTTTGATCACTTATGTCACCTGCTGAACTGGCAATCAAAATCCTATTTTGTCTTTTAATAGAGAAAGCACTTGAGATGAGAGAGTGATAATAATGGCTCTTTACCACCAGAGACAGCCAGAGAATGATTCCATCTACCTGGATATGTATAGGGACCTGCAGAGGCTTCATCACACAAGCTCACACACCACTCATTTTCATATTTTTATTTCATATTTATTTTTCTTATATTTTTCTTTACTTTGGCAATCTTAGATAAATTTCCAATTTTCCAGAATTGCCTGCAGTGAAGTTCCCCAGAGATTGTTTTTTATTAGTCTCTTAAGCAAGTTATACAATTCAAATCACTTCTCCCTGTCCACCCATCTGCTTGTTTTTGCTTTTCTTCCTCTCTGCTGGATTCAGTGTAGAAATCCTCTATGCCTCCTCTCTCCCCTCCCTGTCCACTGCCCTAAACTCTCCCCCACCGTTCTGTCTATCCTCTCTGTCAGGGTCCAGGGGCCCCTTCTGTTCAGATGGCTCTGGGCCCACCTGTACCGGCCCCATCTGTCAGCAAAGCAGCCCCAGCGCCCCACAAACCTGGTGGAGGAAATTCTCCTCTGAAGAATTGACGTCACTAGGTGTTCTCCTGAGAGTTGTGCCCTGAAAAATTAGCTACATTGAGGAAGAATAAAGGGCATTTCAGCATGGCATAGAGGCATTCATTCCACTGGCATTAATCAAATACTTGTCCCATGTAGGACCAGATTTCAGTCTTTTATTCTGAGCATTATTTAACATCAACAAGAAAATTAAAGGGAAGCAGGAATTTAAAAAGGTAATGTCTTCAGGATAACCAGAAATTTTAAAATAATTATTTCTATTTTATTGCATAAGAAGATCAAGTAAATACAATCTATTTTCTAAACCTGCCATGACCAAACACATTTGCAAGATTATTTCCTCTCCTTCTTCCAATTCAAGTAATGCAGCAATCTTTCTGAAAGGAGTCTATCATAGTTCCTTGGCACTATTTGTAAAGTAGTCAAGGAGTCATATCCCAAAGAAAGTCTTTCCTTGAAAGAAAAGTTTATTTCTGATTTTTAAAATTCCCTGTCTCCCATAAAGTATGTATAGAGAAAAAAGAGAAGTTCTACATTTGAATAATACAGTAAGTCTTGGCTCTTTTTTCCTGTCTGAAATTTGATTCATATTTCAACCAGATTTGTGTGTCGATTTAGAGACCAAAGTGCCAAGAGGAGAACAGAATGGTCACAGCCAGCCATGGTAGAGGATATTTTGTGCCAGGACTGAACGAGCTCTCAAAAATGTTGATGGCACCTGCAAGTCATACATTAGAACCCCTCGATGTACAAGCCGGTCTCTTGGTTCTGATGTTCCCTCGCCGGTTTCCTGCATGGGAGCAAAGCACTGCAGCAGCCCTGTTTATCTGGCCCCTGCACAACATTGTCAGGACACATTTCCATTTTCCAAGTGACTGCTGCCACTGGGCCGCAGTCTGTGCTCATTTCTCGAGTAGCTAAACCCTTTGACACTGTGGTTTTTAATTAAAATTACATTAAAGTTAATCAACCAGAAAGAGGCTGCTGTAGAAGGCAGGTTTGATTGCAACCTGCAAAGGGCACGGAGGCTGCCAACTTGCTAAAGATGTGCCTGCAGATGCCAATCTGCCTACACAAGCCCCACGGTTACAGAGCTGCTGAAGAGAGGTCAGTTCTGTTTGCATTTTCCCTGGGACTGTCAAAAAAATCGCTATGGCAGTATCATGGCATAAAGTTAAAAAGCAGACAAGCCTCTCCAAAGCACACCATCCCAGCATTTCTGCTACTGCCTCAAACCACTGATGCAAAGCTGTCACGTCCCAACTGTTTCCTCTTCAGACGCTCAACCGAAAGTCATTAGGTTTGTTGTTTGGGGAGGCTATGGATACCATTAGAAGATCCTGTCTTCTTCTGTAGTCTGGGTTTCTGGCATATGGTGCTGTGTTTGGCTTTGCTTTGTTTTGAAAGGGCCAGAGGATATATTTGAATGCTTCAGGATTCCTTGTTCATCTCCAGGTTCCTTGCAAAAGAGCTTCACTGGTAAATGACTACACACAGCGCAGCATATCTTCATGCTAGAGACTATCAAATAAAAATTCACATCTAAGATGTATTAGTTATTTGACACTTCCTACATGTTGCAATGGTATTGAGTCCAAAATGTAAATTATTTTCTGTTCACTTGTTATGTGGTTAATTTACTTAATATAACCAGTTCTTAAAGTACCTGGCGCTTGGTAAGAGATAGGTAAGTTTTAGATAAATGAATGAATGAATTAAAAGAGTGCATTGTCTATCGGAACTAATTCTATCTATGCTTTCTTTCTAAAGCTATATAAGCAATGATGTTTTGCTCAGTGATGGACCACATACAATGGTGGTCCCATAAGATGATAATGGAGATACAAAATTCCTATCACCTAGTGACATCATAGCCATTATAACATCATAGCACAATTCATTACTCATGTGTGTGAGGGAATGTTGGTTTAAATAAACCTGCACTGCCAGTTGTACAAAAGTATAGCAATTATGTAGAGTATATAATACTTGATAATGATAATAAATGACTATGTTACTTACTGGTCTATGTATTTACTATACTATTTATTATTATTTTAGACTGTACTCCTTCTACTTATAGGAAAAAAGTTAACTGTAAAATAGCCTCATGCAGGTCCTTCAGGAGGTATTCCAGAAGAAAACATTGTTATTATAGGAGACGACTGCTCCATGTGTATTATTGCCCCTGAAGACCTCCCAGTGGGACAAGACGTGGAGGTGGAGGACAGTGATATTGATGATCCTGACCCTGTGTAGGCCTAGGCTGATGTGTGTGTTTGTGTCTTAGTTTTTAACAAGAAAGTATAAAAAGTTAAAAAAAATTAATAGAAAAAAACTTACAGAATAAGGATATAAAGACAAAATATTTTTGTATAGCTGTAAAATGTGTTTGTGTTTTAACGTGTTATTACAAAAGAGTCAAAAAGTTAAAAAAAATTAAAAATGTGTAAGGTTAAAAAGTTACAGTAAGTTAAGGATAATTTATTATTAAAGAAAAAGAAAAATGTTTTTTATAAGTTTAGTGTAGTTTAAGTGCACAGTATTTATTAAATCTACAGTAATGTGCAGTAACGTCTTAGGCCTTCATGTTCACTCACCACTCACTCACTGACTCACCCAGAGCAACTTCCAGACCTGCAAACTCCATTCATGATAAGTGCCTTGTAAAGGTATACCATTTTTTAATATTTTATACCATATTTTTACTGTGCCTTTTCTATGTTTAGATGTACAAGTATTTGCCATTGTATTACAATTACCTATATTGTTCATGACAGTGACATGCTGTATAGGTGTACAGCCTAGGAGAAATAGCCTAGGTGTGTAGTGGACTATACCATCCAGGTTTGTGTAATCACACTCTAGGAGATTTGCACAATGAAATCACCTGATGACACATTTCTCATTGAGTGATGCATGATTATAAAATGATCATTAGTACCAAAAGTTAGGTGTCATTTTATTTTGTGTGTCAGCTCTGATCTATTGGTAATTGCTGCCTAAATTACAATGCTAAGAAAGATTCTGAGGCTGTATCCAAGTAATCAAGCAGAAAGAGTGATTCCTCACAAGGGCTATCCTTGTTCTCAGGTGTGGGAACAATATAAAGATTATGTCAGAATTCTGGAGTTGCTTGGAAAGAAGTAGACAAAGCCTTGTGGGATGAGGCTTTCTACAAGGGAAGAATGAACTTTGAAAAGGAAGTGTAACTAATTTTTACCGAGTTTCAAACTCTTTAGAAACTGGCAAACATTTTATTTCATATATCCCTGAGAGGTGAGTCCACCAGCTGATTCTGATCAATCCATTGGTGCTGTAATGTTATACTTGTCTATACATATCTAAGTCATATGCAGGGTCTGTCTGAGTGCTCTAGCAAGTTTCTTGTTTTGTTTTGTTTTTTGTTTTTAGTTATAGATCTAATTGGCTTTTATTCGAGAGTCATGAATCAGGATGGTCTCCATTCCACAAAATAGAATTAGAGCTCCCACTAGGCAACAGCAGAACAGTGGATTTTGTAAGGTGTTCTGTTTGTAAGAAAGTAGAACAATAGGAAAAAAGCTGACTGGTTAACACCAGGTGACTTCAGCTTACATTTTTGGTAAGGGTTAAAGCAGAGGGGACTCCTTTATTAAGCTGACTCAGGTAGACTGGAATCTCCTGTTTTCGGGCAAAACTGGTCTGTTTTGGGATATATGTTGTTCCTTAAAGTTTCAATTTGATTACGTGGTATTTAGCAGGTATGACTTCATTTTGGTTTAGTCTGATCTATTGTGGCCTCGTGCAAGAGCTCAGTCTGAAACAATGGACTCCCATAATTTTTTTTTTTCAGAGACGGGGTTCTTCCTCTGCCACCCAGGCTGGAGTATGGTGGTGCAATCATAGCTCCCTGCAGCCACCTGCCACTATGCTTAGCTAATTTTTTATAATTTTTTTAGAGATGGGGTCTCTCTATATTGCCCAGGCTGGAGTAGCAAGTTTCTTGAGGCAGGTGAGGCCCAGATGCCATGCATGTCCTAGCTGTAAGTGTTAATGACTGGCAAAGTGTATCCCTATAAAAAGCTATTTGTAAAAACATAGTTTTGTTCTTTGGAAAAGTCAATTCTGTTGCAGCAATGTTTAATGTCCTTTGGAATCTGAGTAAAGAATTTCAATATGTGGGAATGTTTAATTCATCTTTACAGTATTCTTTCCTTATTAATCACATCATAAAATAAAATTGCACTAAATTCTTGAACACCTCTTTCTTTTAATGGAGTCTTACAATATTCTACTCATAAAAATCAATCGATCTAAATGTTCTTTTAAACATACTTTTAGGGGTAACACTCTTCTCTTTTTTATAAACCTAATTTTTAAAAAACAGAAATAAAATATAAGTTTCTCTTCTTGCTTCAAATTAGACACTGATATTTTCTATATCCTCTAAATCATATCCTTGATGAGATCCATATAAATATACTATTTCAATAAAGCTTCTTGACTCAAGCAAAGTATAATGTAGTATGGCCCCATCCTCCAACTTACCAGAGAAAAGTTTAGTTCTTCACTATTACTAATGTTATAAAGTTCATTACCTCAATCAGCTAATATTTACTGAGCATCTACTATGGGCTAGGCACTTTTCTCTGGTGTGAAAGGCACAGTAGTGATTGAAGCTGATGATGTTCCTGTTTCCACAGTGTTTATATTTTACTTATGAGATAGCAACTGTATAAAATGTGAATTATAACCCATGGCTGACTTGGAAGCACTATAGGCTTGCTACCCGTTAGACATTTCTTATCCTTCCTTACATTCCAGTTTTGTTTGGGAAGGCATCAGGGAATGGTTGATCATGATTTTTTATGGCCAAGATGGCTTTCCCCTTCATGTTAACCAGGTGATTCTTTCCCAGCCTTCCCTGAGCTTGGAGTAGCCATGTGACCCAGTTCTAGCCAATGAGGTCTATGGGAAACTCTGCTGGGGAGGAAGCAGGTTCTTCAAAATATATTTTCATCTCTTTTAAAAGGAGAATGACTCTTGCAAGGAGTTCTTTCTTGCCTCCCTGACCAGCTGACTATCTCTTTCTTGCCTCTGAATGTGGCTGTGATGACTGGAACCTCGCGGTTTTGTAACCACAAGGCACAAACACCAAGGTAAAAAGCCCATTTCTGAGGATGGTAAAAAGAAAGTCTGGAAACTTGGGGCTTTAAAGACATTCTGAACTGCAGCCCCCAAACTGGAACTAATAGATTCCTTGTTATGTGAAACAATTAAATGTCATCATTCTTAAGCCACTGTTTATTAGGGAATCTGCTACTTGCAGCTAAAAGCATTCTAATTGATATCATTGTCTTCTTTACCAATATAGAAAATAAAACTTCCTAATCCCATGATCTACTTCATTTCTTCCACTTTAACATTTTTAATCATGCTACATCTTTGTGTTCACAGTGCACTAAAAATTATCTATTTCTCATGGAAGTCCCTAATGAGGAAACATATCAAAGGTTAGCTTTTCTTGCCTGATCAGATTTTTGGAGCAATATCTCTATCTAGGCCTCTGGCAGGCCTCCACAAAATTTTCCCCAGTCAATACTTAAATGTTTTTTTTCTCTTCAGGCTTTAAATCAAACAGGAATTCTCTTGTCCATTAGAATGCAACTTTCCCATGAGAAAGTCAACACTTATTGTGTGCTTTCATGTGAATGAACCAATCAGACCATTCCCTGGATTTTGAGTAAAAGTGATAAAGAGGCTGAGGACATAAGCATATTAGGTGGGGAGGCTGAGATTCATGAAGGAGAAAAGAAAGATGAGGTGAGGCTGTCACAGGCAACATCTGCAAGTCTCATGACTATTCTAAGAAAGATTTTGAGTCTTGTTACTACTAAGTGTTGCACACTGACCGTAAGAATTATTTGGAAAGCTGGCAAACTTTGCCACCTACAATGACAGACTGAATTAAAACTATCCACCTACTCCTAGGCTATAAAGACACAGAAAATTGTACTAAGCATAAGAAAGCTGAAATAGCTATATAAGTCAAATTGTTAGATTAGAAATTCAATGGAATCTCCCAGATATAATAAATATTTGATGCCCTAGTGAGTGTTTGGGAGGTAACTGCACTCCCTCCAATGGTGAGAGCAGAGGGCAATGTTTGCTCTGGGAAAGGTCTTCCCATGCTTCAACCCTGAGGAGGTCTGAAGCCCCAGTTAGCCAGTTGAGAAGAGGAAAAAGGAAATAGAGAAGCAACCATTTTTTTTCTTCCCCAAAGGCAGTTGGCTGCCTATCTGCAACTCATTGTAGCTATTGGTGGGGAGGTTGAAGAACAGGAAAAAAATTTTGTTTCTGATACAAATTGAAAGGAACATTAAAGTATTGATTAATGCTATGAAATAAAACACGATACAACAAAAGCCTACCATGACACTATAAATAGGGTTCAGAGTCATTCAAAGATACAAAATAGAGGGTTTCATTTTGGTAATGTTAATATTATAATGAGGGTGAGCCAGAACCAATAACCTGTGTGAGAAGTCTGTGAGTTTGGGAGCTACTTGCCAATTATGTCCATCTGAATTCTTGTTATGGCATAGTACTGTGAGGAGTCACAGTTTGGATTCTGTGGAACAGCTGATGGCTAAGAGATCTGGGAGTGCAGGATATTTATTAGAGTCAAAATCAACACATGCGAAAGGAAAGGAGAGTGTCTTAGTCCATCTTCTGCTGCTGTAACAGAATACCACAGATTGGGTTATTCATAAATAAAGAATTTTATTTGGCTGGGTGCGGTGGCTCACGCCTGTAATCCTAGCACTCTGGGAGGCCGAGGCGGGCGGATCGCCCTGAGCTCAGGAGTTCGAGACCAGCCTGAGCAAGAATGAGACCCCGTCTCTACCAAAAATAGAAAGAAATTAATCGGACAGCTAAAAATATATATAGAAAAAATTAGCCGGGCATGGTGGCGCATGCCTGTAGTCCCAGCTACTTGGGAGGCTGAGACAGTAGGATTGCTCGAGCCCAGGAGTTTGAGGTTGCTGTGAGGTACGCTGATGCCATGGCACCCTAACCCGGGCAACAGAGTGAGACTCTGTCTCAAAAAAAAAAAAAAAAAGAATTTTATTTGGCTAATGGTTCTCAAGACTGGGAAATTCAAGAGCATATTGTTCAGTACAGTGAAGGCCTTCTTGCTGTGCCCAAACATGGCAGAAGGGCAAGACAGAGAAAGAAATGAAGCCAAACTTACCATATTATAAGGATCCCACTCCCATGATAACTAACCCACTTCCA
>RJWJ010022799.1:0-26492 GCA_004363605.1 Indri indri | reverse complement strand
GGAAATCCTATCAAGGCGGAAGCTACACCATTCTGACAGTCCTCAGCCTCACATTTTTAGAGGGTAAAGGAGGCGGTTGGAAGCTGACTGGCAGAGAAGGTAACCTTTTTCACCCCTGCTATGTTTGAATGTCCCCTTGTCCCCTCCAAAGCTCATGTTGGAATTCAATTACCATTAGGATGATATTAAGAGATGGGACCTTAAGAGGTGATTGGTCATGAGGGCTTTGCCCCCACGAATGGGAGCGGGTCCGTTATCACAGGAGTGGGTCAACTATCGTGAGTGTTTGGCCCCTTTTGCTCTGTGTCTCACGTGTGCGCTTCCGCGTCACATTAATGCCTTCCGCTGTGTGATGATGCAGCAAGGAGGCCATGCCCTTGGACTCCCCAGACCCCAGAACCATGAGCCAAATAAATCTCTTTCCTTTGTAAGTTACCCAGTCCGTGGTATCCTGTTAGAGCACAAGAAAACGGACTAAGACACCCCCCTCAGCTACCAATAATGTTTCTTTTATTTTTCTTTTAAAGTGTCCAGCTTTTGCCAGGAATACTATATAAAACATCTTTATGAAGTGAACACAGGCCCCAGCAGCTTATACAAGCTGGCTCTGTCAAGGGCACCAGTGTTTCCAATTAACGCTCGGGCCCACTGTTCTGGGCAGGCCCTACCTGCACCCTGTCCCTCGGGTTTCGACTTCTGGCTGACCCACTGGGGCCCTTGTGCCTATGACTAATAAATGCTCCTGACGTTTCTCACTGGATCTGGAGGGCAGAAATAAAAGTCAGTTCCAGCGAACCGTGCTCCAGCCTAAACATGGGGCATTCGCGGCAGGCGCAGGGGAGAGAACCCCGGCGCCCAGTGGCGTCCAGCGGCAGCTCTTGCAGACAAGCATCTCTCTGTGGCCAAGACTTCCCAGTTTGCACACACTCGCCATCAGATGTAGTCACAGTCGGGGTGAAGGGAAAACTTCCCCTTCACCCCCAGAAGGTTTGCTGAAAGACCAACTCACAATAAGACAGATTAGTAAGAGAAAGAGATTACAAATGTATTTGCCATATGCATGGGGAGAATCACAGAGTGATTACCCAGTATCCCAGTGGGGTCCTGAAGTTTACATACCCTCATTTTAGAGGGGAGGGGAGATGAGGAATATAGGTAATTCTGTTGGGTGGCAATACATGGTTACTAGGGAGGATGAATAGATACTTGGGAGAATGAATGGGTGGGGGAAACAGATTGACTTGCAAATGATTCTCTTTGCAAATTAAATTAATCTGAGGGACGGGTATTATATTTAAAATGATTTGGGCCAGGTCAAACGAAGATCGAGATCTGCATTCTTGATCTTCTTTCCTGCAATAGATACAGAGATAACACGGAGAGAATGGAAAGACAATTGTTCTTCAAGAAGAGTCTGGTTTTACGCAGACAGAGGGAAAGCCCTTTCCAATGCCTGTTAGTCTCTAAGGGTCTTTAATTCAAAATACCCTTTCTATCAAGCAGTCATATTTTGGGGTGCGATTCCCTGAGCTCCTTCACCACCAAAGAGACTCCTCACCACCTGGCAGAGAAATGATTCTCAAAACATCTTTACATCCTTTACATACTAGAGCTCCCTGGTCATTTGACAGGACAAAATAAGAACAGTTATGCGGTAAGTTCTGTACATGTGTGCACATGTATGTGTGTGTGCATGCGTACGTATTTACCCACAGCTTCTCTTGTAGACTCAACGGGAACCCGGGTCATGGAAGTGCAGATGCTCTGCAAATCCCACGGCCTGGCTGGTTCACCGCTTGACTAATTGATTTCTTAGAATAACAGGGCATTAAAGCTCAAATGAAATTTGAAGATCATTTTGCTCAACCTCCTCATTTTACTACTGAGGGCATTAAGATGCAGAGAGGTTAGGTGGCAAACCAACACAGTCTACAGCCAGTTCTTGGGGCAGCCAAGGACCAGGACCTCCTGGGCAGACAGGCCTCTTCCCACACCCCACACCACCAACCTGGAGCTTATTCCCTGCTCAGCCGCTTTCTTCAAGAGCTGTGGGCCCGAGTTGCCAGCACCCTGCACAGGTAGCACGGTCTCCTTTCCAGAAGCAGGGACTGTTTGGTCACTGCCTGGACGTGCCCACTGCTGTCTCTGCGTCTCTCTGTACGCTGCCAAGGCTGCTTTTCACTGGCTCCCACCCCGGACGACTCTGGTCACCGGAGGAGGCCGACCCCAGAGTGAGAAACCATGAATTGTAACTGGACCTTTCACTCCCAGTAGAGAGCAAAGCCATCAAAAACACCTACTTGCGTTATACAAATGCTTGTAAATATTCAGATCATTTACCATATTTCCCCTCTTTATTGATGCAGAATACTTTATGAATAAAAGGAAATCTCAATCTAGACCTTCACAGCTCAGAATTCATAAGTAATAAGAAGTTCTGTTTTGGTAAGGTCGGTACTATAACTTTTGCAGATTTCTGTCAGCACTTAGCACAGTGCTGGAGAAGCCATCGAACTGTCATCCCTTGATACTTGTTAATGACATAACTGTTAATTAAACATCCATGAAATGATCAAATAATGTAAAAATAAAGAGACTTAACTTTTGAAATGGCAAGTCCACACCTAGGGTCAGTGCTTCCCAAAATAGAAAGGGGATGTCTCTTCTCTCCACTCAGTACACAGGACACCAGGAGGGTGGCTCTCCTGAAGCTGTGGGCATGTTCCAAGCTGAGCAGGGACAGTTGTGTCCCCAGACTTCCCACACTGTAGAGTATGTAAGTTTCTCAGAAACCCAGGCTATTGCCCTGGAGTTTGGACTTCACCTCCTTCCTGTGTGACCCTAGGAAAATCACTAGACTCTTCTAACGTGGGGTTGTCAAATCAGTGTTTATGTCCCCAGGTGGCTGGTTAGAAGGATAAAATCAAGTAAAACCATGGAGAGCACGATTCAGTCTGTAAAGTTCTATATAAAAAGTGATTGCTACACACTTGGGATTTGAGGTAAAACCATCCAAATTAAGAAACGTGGACTCCCTGTGCATTGGAGAAGGTTTCCTCAAAGCCACATGGACCCACGCATTCAGGCACAGTGCAGCCACATGGGGACACATGGGGACAGCCCTGGTGCTGGGACTTAGGAAAACAAACTTCCTAATTCAAATATAAATTTTAGTTAATGAAATCATACAGAGCAAGGGCTAACTAGCTGCTGGTGTGTTTGGATCCATAAAATAAATATTCTTAGAAGTTTGCTCATATAAAAAATAAAATAAAAATCAATTAGTTTAGACAACAAAACAAAAATATGAAAAATAGAAGAAAATAATTGCCCCCAAGTTTAATTCCCCAGAATTAACCACTTTTATTTTGGCATACTTGTTTCTGTATTTTTTCGTTATTTTAAAAATATTCAAAAGTAGTAGTATAGATCTGTAGTCCCCAACTGTGTACAGGTCTGTGGCCTATTAGGAACCAGGCTGCACAGCAGGAGGTGAGCGGCGGGGAAGCAAGTGAAGCTTCATCTGTATTTACAGCCACTCCCCGTCGCTCGCATCACCGCCTGAGCTCCGCCTCCTGGCAGATCAGTGGTGGCGTTAGGTTCTCATAGGAGCGCAAACCCTACCATAAACTGTGCATGCGAGGGATCCAGGTTGTGCTCCTTACAAGAACCTAATGGCTGATGATCCGAGGTGGAGCTGAGGCGGTGATGCTAGTGCTGGGGAGCGGCTGCAAATACAGATTATCATTAGCAGAGAGGTCTGACTGCACCGTAAATACAATGCGCTTGAATCATCCCCAAACCACCCCACCCCAGTCCATGGAAAAACTGTCTTCCATGAAACCAGTCCCTGATGCCAAAAAGGTTGGGGACTGCTGGTACAGATGATAGGTAGATAAAATAAAAATCATGTATGTAAGACACAGAATGGCTAAAGGGAGGGAAATATTAGGCTAAAAGCAACACCTTGTTTTACCACATGAATTCACATTCACCACATGAATTTGGAGGAGACACTAACATCCAGTCCATGCTAGTACTCACAGTACTCCAATAGAGTACTCGCAGTACTCACACATTGCCTTATCTATTTAAGCCCTCCTGCCTCAGCCTCCCGAGTAGCTGGGACTACAGGTACACGCCACCACACCCTGCTGATTTTTCTGTATTTTGTAGAGCCAGGGTCTCGCTCTTGCTCAGGCTGGTCTCAAACTCCTGACCTCAAGCAATCCTCCTGCTTCAGCCTCCCAGAGTGCTAGGATCACAGGCGTGAGCCACTGGGCCTGGCCTGTGGTATTTCTTTGAGAAGAAGTAGGTGAGATCTCCTCCCTCAAAGGTCAGCCTATAATACAAAAGTAACAGGCACCTTTGCTGAATCCTTCAGCACCCACCACCCCTGGAGACGGGTGCGGCCTCTCTCCGTCATCCACGTGCGGACTCTCCACAGAGTGGCTCCTCTCTGGCATGTCTTGCTTGGCTTAAATAGATAAGGCAATGTGTGAGTACTGCGAGTACTCTATTGGAGTACTGTGAGTACTAGCATGGACTGGATGTTAGTGTCTCCTCCAAATTCATGTGGTGAAACTTTACTATTTAATGTCATGATATTTGGGGTGGGGCCTTTGAGAAGTAATCAGGGTTAGAATAGGTCCTGAGGGTGGAGTCCTCCAGATTGGGATTAATGCCCTTACATAAAGAAAAATAGACACGAGATCGCTCTTGCGCTCTCTCTCTCTCTCTCTCAGTGCACAGACACCAAGGAAAGGCCACATGAGGACATAACCTGGCAGAGACTCCTCATTAGAAGCTGGCCATGTTGGCACCCCAATCCCAGACTTCCAGATTCCAGACCTAAGAGAAATACATTTCTGTTGTGCAAGTCACCCCATCTGTGGTCTTTCTTTCTTTCTTGTTTTTTTTTTTGTTGTTGTTGTTTGTTTGAGACAGGGTCTCACTCTATAGCCCTGGCTGGAGTACAGCAGCCTCAGTCATCATAGCTCACTACAACCTCAGACTCCAGGGATCAAGCAACCCTCCTGCCTCAGCCTCCCGAGTAGCTGGGACTACAGGTACACGCCACCACACCCTGCTGATTTTTCTGTATTTTGTAGAGCCAGGGTCTCGCTCTTGCTCAGGCTGGTCTCAAACTCCTGACCTCAAGCGATCCTCCTGCTTCAGCCTCCCAGAGTGCTAGGATCACAGGCGTGAGCCACTGGGCCTGGCCTGTGGTATTTCTTATAATAGTCCAAGCTGGCTAAAACATGTACAGTAGTCATGTTCATTCAGGATTTCACTTTCTGCAGTTACCCATGATCTGAACATAGGCGAGTACTGTGCAATAGACATTTTGAGAGAGAGAGAGATAGAGAGAGAGAGAGAGACCACATTCAAATAACTTTTAGTACAGTATATTATTATAATTGTATTTTATTATTGTTGTTAATCTCATACTGTGGCTAACTTATGAATTAAACTTTATCATAGGTATTCAATTATAGGAAAAAAACGTAGTCTGTACAGGGTTCTGTCCTATCTGCAGTTTCGGGCTCACGCTGGGGGTCTTAGAACACACCCCTCGCGGATAAGAGGGACAGCTGCACTCTGTTGTAACGCTTGCCCCATGAACTCTTCCTGCTTCGCTTCATTCCAGATCTTGCCAATGCCATGGTCTCCATTTACTCTTTGCGTGTTGAGAAGGCCCTTTGTAACCAGGCCCCTTTCCCAAGGGCCCCATCCTGGGGAAGCCAAAGAGAAACGAAGCCCTGCTTAGGCTGCCGGGACAGGCAGGGAGCTGCAGAGAGGGTGGCGGGTGTCCCCACAGAGAGGCCGTGCAGTGCGGGGCTCCCAGACGTCCTGCCGGAGTGGCCTCACAGTGTAATCTGAAAGACAGCCTCGGAACCAGAACCACACTCCAAAACCTCATGTGCCCGCCTGTTTTTTTCACCTACCCTCTGCCTTGAATCTTCAATAGCTCTACTTTGCTCTAATTAGCACAGATAAGTAACTGCTAAAGTGTGATGGATACTTTTTCACTGTTCCAAATGCACCAGTGTTGAGCTTCTGTCTTGCTTGGCTGGAAAGAAAGCAGAATAAATAAACCTAGAAAAGCAACCCGGAGGGCACGTTACAGCTAAAACTAACACCAAGTAAAAGGCATTAAGTTAGAAGCAATTTCTACCACTTTGAAGTCCAAGAATATAATTTCAAAAAACAAAATACAGAACAAGACATACACATGTATGTATATGTAATATACAATATCTAGTTTGCACCGGTATATTGTGGGAAAACAAAACCTCAACAAATGGAAATTTCTCCTAAAATCTGGCAAAAAGCCACCCCTCCGCTCTGATTTGGGAAAAAAAGACGATAAACAATGCGGCGGTGTCTGGTTTTATATTACAGATTATTTGCAGATATCTAACTTTGATTATACTTTAGCTTTTTAGATTTTTATCACAGAAGTATATTTCAAAGAATCCCAGCATACAGAGGATGGCAGAGAAGCTTGTAAAAACAAACTCCTGGGCTTCTTTAAGCCTAAAAACAATCAAAATAAAAGCATCGGACAGGCTAAGAACTCCCCCAGCCCCCGGTCCATTTCCCTGGGTTTTGTTCTGCCCCGCAGAGACCCTTGGGTCCTGAAAGCAGCATGTTGGCTCACTTGGGTGACTTTTGGATTACAGGACTAACACGAATGTGAGAAAAGGGTCAAGTCAGCACTCAGCCCCGGAATGGTCTGGAAAGGGTGGCTCAAGCTTGCTCGGGGTCATTAGTGAAACTAACAGAGAAGCGCTTAGCTGGGCGCACAACCTGGGGCCTGCCCCGCAACGCGGACACTTGTGTACCGCGGAGGGGACGTGGACATCAGAAGCAGCCCTGCGCAAGGAGAGCAGGCACAGAAGTCCAGCGCCCCCCGGGGAGGTGGCATCGGATGGGGAATCCAAACCTTCGAACCCACCCTGTTGCCAGAGCAGCGGGGCAGCTCCCACGTATAGCACCAGTGGGTTCAGACTGCTCCCCGAGTCTTCCCTCGGGCAGCCTGTGCCCTCCCCAACTAAAGCACGTGCCCTGCGGACCTGCCCTGGTGCGCTCACATGCTGAGCATGGTGAAGGGCGACAGGTGAGAGAGGACTGGGGGCAGGACTGCCTCTGGCTAAACTTTGGGACCATTGGGGGCCCTTGCAGTTACCCCATCCCCCAACTTCCCCCACCGTGCCCTGCCCAGTGCTTGACATTCTCCCTTTACATTGTCCTAGCAGCAAATCTGTGCTTCTCCAGGCCAGCCCCTGAGTGTGAGGTGCGTGCAGCGTGGGCGGAATTCTGGGCTGGGCTGGGCTCGGGGGAGCCCTGTGATAGTGTGGAGCTCAGGGCAGCCCTCGAGGGCCTGATTGATGTTCCAGCATGGCCCAGCACACTCCCGCTGGACAGTGGACAGCCCCCTGGCTGTCCTTGTCGTCTCTGCTCATGTGAACCTATGGCGTCACTTTGCTGCCTCTCTGGGCCTCAGTTTCCTTATCTGTTAAATGGAGCCACTGCCCCCTGCCCTGCATGTGCGTATGAGACCATATGTACGAAAGTGCAGAATCGCGAGCTGTTATGGAAAGAATAGACGTTGCTAATCACACAACGCTAACGACTGAATGTGCACAGAGGTCCCCGAGGCAGCCTGGGAACGTGGGGAGTCGGGCCCAGCTGTTCCTGAGGCAGGGCCGTGCTTCCCCCCAGAAGGGAAGGGTAGCAGCCCCTCCCTAGGGGACGCTAGTGCCACCCCCACTTCCTCTCGCATTGGGAGCCGAAGCGCCCCACTTCCGTGCAGTCGGCCCAAGCCCAGACACGTGTCGCTGCGCCGGGTCCCGGGGGCCTGAGTTGGCTTTCCCGAGGGCACCGCTCCCCTGCGTGGGTGCCAGCCAGATCGGCGGGAGCTTAGCGGTTTCACTGGAGGGGAACCTACAGGAAATAATTTAAGAAGATAACAAGAGGGATTCTTCCTGTCTAGAATTGAGGCCCCTGGGTCTTTGCAGATGACATTACTCTCGCATATTCAGAAATAAACGTGGAAAAAGAGCCCCGCTGTTGGCCGAGTGGGTGCACTTGGCCGTGGACAGGCACGCTCGGAGGAGCTTCGGCGCCCTCGGCTCTGCCCGGGCCCAAGGACTCTCCGTCCCGGCCCCCCGCGGTCGCACGGGCCTGAACCCCGAGCCTGTCTCCTTGCTCCCCGATTCTTCTCTCCACCCCCTTCGGTTTGCCTGAATGTTCAGAACTTGGTTATCGTCAGAACTGAAATTACAAGTTCACCCCACCGAGGTAGCAGGTAATTTCTTCCTATGGGGCCCTTCTCCCCATAAATAAGTCTTATTTTAACAAATACTCGGACTCGAAAAGGAGCCTGGTTTTGAAATTCAGCATTCCGCTATCCACCGAGGAACGTGCCTGTGGGAAGGGAGGAGTGTCCCATACTCAGAAAAGACGATAATTACAATGACGGGGCACAGAGTCCAATCTAACCCAGTCTCTTCTTGCAGTAGGCCTGTGCCCAGCGGATACTCGATGAGTGAATAAGTGGATAAATGAATGCGTGAACGGGCCCCAAGAGTTGGGGCTGTCACTGGAGCTTGCTGAGGGTTGGAGACCAAAGTCTTCGCCTTCCAGGGGAGGGAGCTGAGGCTCGGGCTGTCATCTACCCAATCAAGTCACAGTGAGTGACAAAGGAAGGAGGAAGACCCAAGTGTCCTGGTCCCCAGTCCCTCTGTGGGTGGGTCCTTCCCACTCGGGCACATCAGCCCACTGAGTCCCGGGCGGAGGGTCCCACCTGGGCCAGAACCTGGGTTCTTTACTTTTGTCTGCTGCGCGCTGCTGTCCGTGTCGTGCTGTCCGGCTGGCTTTGAAGTGTGGGGCAGCTTTCATCACTCCCACGGCCAGTACGAGGGAAGCAGCATAGTATTCGTCCGGGAGACAAGCCTGGTTCTCACGATTCCCATTTCCTCTGCCCTGGCGTCCTCCTATCTCTGATGGGATCCCATAAACAGAAAAGAGCCTGCTTTATACCATCCAGATTAAGTGACACCAGCTAAGAGCCACATCCTTCACTCTTTCTTTGAAATGAATACTCCCTCCTGTGGCTGCTCTTTGTCCCAGAGGACATGGGGGGTGGGGTGGAGGGAGCGGTGCGGATTTTTTTCCTCATCCAAACCCAGGGAAGGGCAGGCCCTTTTGCAGCAGGCGAGGGAGGGGTGCTCGTGCTGGGCAGCCTGGGAAGATTAAAGCAACGCTTAACTGTGCAGTGACCGTCTTTATGGTGGTGTCTTTCTAGCCCATGAGTGATCATCCCAGAGGGAAGACAGGGACCCAGGAGTGGAGGGGCAGGACGTGGGCAGAACTCTCTCCAGGGGAGGGGAGGGGGTGCTGTTTGCTGCATTTCATACCCCAGGGCTGTTTCCCCAAATCCTACCTGCCTGTGATATCCCTGATTTCTGAAATGCTGAATCTGGTGGTTGCTGAGACTAGAACCTTCACTGTAACCCAAGCGTGGGGCTGCGAGGGCTGAGCCAGTTCCAGCCGCTCTCAGAGCAGGCTGTGCTGCAGGCGGAGTGTGGATACCGGTGAGCAGCGGGGGCACAGGTGGCTCTGCCCAGCACATCCTGCAGTGACTGCGAGTGCGCTTCCGGAGAAATTAGGCTTCCCAGTAGAAAAGGGTCTAGAATGTGGGACATGATGGAAACTGAATCTCCTGATGTTCCAATCGCAGCTCAGGGTCCCATTTTTTTTTCTACACAAGTTTTCATCATGTGAACCGGACAGAAGACACCAGTACATTATGTAGCGTTTTTACTGTAGGTGACTTCCAAACATGCCATGGGCTCATACTGTGGTCCCGACTGGGACGTAGCCCTGTGTGCAGCAGGTAGATCAGGGCACACAGCGACTGCTCGGGAGTCATTGTTTCTCTTTGATTTCCACTGGTGGTTGTCAACGCTGGCTGCAATTTGCTTTTCTGGCCTCAAAACTTGTTGATTTTTGTCTGGGCTTACATGCAATTCGGGATTTGCTCAATGTTTAGTTTCTCCCCCCTCCACCCAGTTTTGATAAACCTGTTTATTATTTTTAGGTTGCAAAATCAAAATAAGGACATCTTTGCTGTTGAGATTCCTGCTGAAAAGTAAATAACTTTGAAGCTGGGAGCTTGAACTCTAGCTTCTGACCACTGTCTCCCACCATCACGCCAACTTTTTCTCATTGAAATGACCTATATAGAATGTGATTAAAAAATAATAATATGAAGTGTTTTAGGGACACAGTTTTCCCATGACAGCAGTAGTTAGGCCTGGGGCAGCACAGTTTTGTGAGATTTGATAAACCACAGTGAATTCAAAGATGCAACCAGAAGGGCAAATGGTCTAGAAACCAATTGGAAGGACCAGAAGGGAGTTGGGTCGAGCTGAAGGTCTGTCATGCAGATGCATTTTTTAGATTCGATCTATGTTTCTGCAGGACTCAGAGGCCAGACCACAAGGTCTACACAAGCAAGAGTTTCTAATGATTAAAGGTATTCAGAAAAGGAATGGGTTGCCTTGTAAGGGAGCGACCTCCCCATCCATTGGAAAATTTCAAGCAGAAACAAGATGACCTCCTGTCAGGAAGGTTAGAAGGGGAATTTCTCTTGGAACGCTAAGATGTGTCGTTCTCCACTGGGACTCGAGTGTCAAGAAGTGCACGGTAAGAAGGAGTGGGGCGGAGGTGAATAAATGCAGGGAGCAATGATGCCAGACACAGGAGACCCTAAAACTGTCTCCAATGGAGAAGGCTTTACTAGCCTGCAAGATCATTTTCTCCAGATCCATGGGCTTTTCTGATCAGAAATTGCCCTGAGCCAGTCGTGAGCTCCTCCATCCAGGCGATGGCTAGCTATTTGGCTGGATCAAACCCCAGGAGAAATGCAGCACTTGGCAAGGTGGCCCTGCTGATGCCAGACTTTGAATTGTGGGAGGATCATATCATCCAGCCCCTGACTTGATTTCTACACCCTCCACCCTTCTGGGGGCATTCCCGAATTCACTGATGCTATCAAAATCTCTCCCTGGCAGAGGCTGAAATGTCATCTCCAGTGGGCTTCCACCCAATGCTCCATGCTCTGATCCTGCAAGAACAGACCCCACTGGGGGCCCCTGGCGAAGTCACACCATGCATTAAGAAAATCTACCATGAGGACCCGTCCCTGTCATGTGCATTTGGGCCCTGGCTCACTCAGGTGCACAGCTCTGGCATGGGGACTGCTGAAGTCCTCGCCGTCCCGCCTGGTGGTCTGAGAGGGAGCCTTGGTGTTTCTGCAAGCGAGACTCGAATGTGCTGATTTGAGAATCTCCAGCCACATGAAGGCAGATGCTTGGCCCCTTGGTTTTCTCAACCCATTGTGCCCCAGGGTATTCCTAATCCACATGTTTCCTACTAATTTACCCTTCATTCATCAAAATATTATTTTGTAAGAGCTTTTTGATGTCTGAGAAGCCTGATGAGTCTCTTAAGCCGTTTCCCGCTTTGTACCATGAAATTGTGTGCTCCTGGTGCTCCAGGAGCCAGAAAGGCTAAATTCCGTGCTTGCAGCCCGGGAGCTATGAAAACAGCCTTGTGAACAGTTCCTTGCCCAGCACTGGGAGACCAAGCGTGAAGACACCAGGTGGCAAGAAGGCAAGCCCGTTTTCCTTACACTACTCTTCGAATCCTGCCTTTAGGGACGGCCCGACTCCATTGGACATGCAGTGAACCACACCGTCCATTCACTCCCACATTCAGCAACCATTAAATGAGCATGTTCTTGGAATGAGACATTGTCCCAGCACTGGAAATTCAAATATGAGCAATGCCCAGTTCTTGCCCTTGGAGAACTCACATCCTAGTGGAGAAGGTAGTTATATAAATAGACTGTTATCAAAAGGGTGGTAAGTCCAGAGTTGATAAAATGCAGTATATGATGGAATCAAGGGTGAGCACCCTACCCAGGCCAGGGAGAAAAAGGCATAGCCAGGAAAGACTCTTGAGGATGTCCAGAAACGACAAAGTCATCTTGTGATGCAAGGTTAAATGCTCGGCTGCTTTGCAATGTTCCCCCACCAACGAATTACACTGTATTCTAAGAAGAAGGAGGAGGGGAGAGGAGGGAGGACATGACAACACTCAGCTGGCCGAGGGCTGGCTGGTGCTTTCCATAAGAGACACTTTGGTATCTAAGTTCCACCAAGGTACTAGCCACTCTGAATTTTTTTCTGGAAGAATCACAAACTTTGATCCTCTGCCCCAGAGTTATTTCAGCAGCTACAGTCCACTGACTCTGTGCCCCGGGAGTGTCACTGCAGCCTGGGGGCCGCCGGCTGGCTGAGAAGACGTGGGAGTTTCACATGCTGGTGTATTTTATGTGTAATTCAAGGACAATTGTTAAAAAATTTATTTTCTCCTGACCTACCTGAATTAGAGATGACGCTCTCTGGTGCAGGTTTCAAACTCCATCTTCATTCATCTGCTTCGGTTGCTAACAGATGTTCTTAATCTTTCTTTTTTGGACAATAAAAATAACATCTTTATGGTAGAAATTTTAATTCACTAGATAAAATTGTGATGAAGAATATAAAAGGCACAATGACATTACCCCAAGTAACCAATTAAACATTTTAAATATTTGCTGCTTTGATTACCTCTGATTAAGTCAAACACTGTGTATGGATATTTTTAAGCCTCATAATAAATGACCTACAGAGGATTCTCTTCTCATGACTCAACCTCCTTATTCTGTACTTTCAGGCCTCAGGATCAGAAATTGCTCTGAGCCAGTCATGAGCTACTCCATCCAGGCGATGGCCAGCTGTTCGGCTGGATCCAACCCCAGGAGAAACACAGCACTTGGCAAGGCAGCCCTGCTGATGCCACACTTTGAATTGTGGGAGAGTCATATCATCCAACCCCAGTTTAAATACTTAAAATGTTGCCAGCTCGCAAGAAGACCTAGAAAAAGAGAGCACTGTTTTCCATTCCAAATGAAAGAGTCACGAGCTTTTCTTGTGATATATGAGGAAAGACAGAAGGCAGATGTTACTTCTCCTTTCTAAAAACTGAAAGGAAAACCAACTTTATTATCTCTTTTCCAAGTGTGATAAATTGCTATGTTAACTCTCTTCTCAAAAGACAAACACCATTTTCCTACTTACTAGGATATTAGTGTGTTGTTCTTTGTGATTGGAATGAAAATTTTAATAAGCCTTGCAAATTCACTTTAAAGTTTAACTTCAATCATGTTTAAATTCTTTATCACTCAAATTTAACTCCATACATATCCTTTCTCTCCAGGGCAGGGAAATAATTGACCAAAGAGAGAAATGAAAATGAGGATGCTCTGTGATGTTTAAGGAGTTTTATAACCTCTCTGATCCTCAGTTTCCTATTAAAGAATGGGGACAATGGGTAACTACTTGTGGTAGATTGCAAAAATGCCCATAATCTTCTCTGTTTGTATCCACATCTTTTGTGATGGGACTTTGCAGCTTCTTCCAACAAGAAGTGAATGCTATATCCACCCCTTTAGTCTGGTCTGCTCTTGTGACTTGCTTTGGCCAATAAAATGTGATGGAAGTAACAGTGCACTGGTTGCAAACCTAGGCCTTAAGAGCCATTGGCTGCTTTCGCCTTCTCTCTGAATCATGCACAGCTACGACATGAACAAGCCCAGGCTAGTTTGCTCAGAAATAAGAGATCACATGGAGCAGAGACAAGCCATCCTAAGCTATCCTAGACCAGCCAACCCGCCATCCGACCACATGTGCGTGAATGAGCCTCGTCCAGACCAGAAGAACCACTCAGCTGAGCCCAGCCCAAATCACCGAGCAGCAGAATTGTCAGCTAACAAATGGTTATTGTTTTACGCCATTAAGTTTTGAGGTTGTTTGTTATGTAGTAAATGCTAATTGACACACTGTCTTACACAGGCTTATTGAGAAGTTTAAAAGAACTAATATTTGTAACTATTTGTAATTGTCTCTAGCACTATACAAACTTTAAGTATTTTCATAATCATTATTATTAAAGTTTTAATTAATAAATCCTCATAGTTCTATGATCTATTTGGAAAGAACAAAAAGAAAATCTCAAATATTGGCTTGAGTATGATATTTTGACTTGTATTTCAGCTCAAATCCAACAATGATGAGCAAATTAGTAGATTTACCTGTACTGATACTTTTGTTGTAATACTAACGGTGCCAACGTGACATAGCTCTTTTGGCACATGAACACATATTTTTGCTGACTGACAAGGCTTTAACCTTGCAAGAACTTATCTTTTGCCAGGGAAATTAAATTCTTTAAACTTCTTAAAAACAAGCATCATTTTGATTTGCTTAGATGCCCCCTGGTTAGAAGTGCAGTGTGTGTAGACCGAACATGTCATAAGCAAAATTCACTCATTTCACTGTATATACTGGAAATCAGCTGAGTCATTGTGAGAGAGATTGAATATAATTTCAGAATTGAAAAATAGCTCTTGTTCTTTCTTGCAGGAACAAGTATTTAATATATATTTATATTTTAGTACAATTATTCATAATGTTAGATTATAACAATTACTGTTTTTATGAACATAACTTTCCTACAACTTGTTAAAAGTGATTTTATATGATTACCTGTGCAACAGAAAACCTAAAGAATAGCAAACCTACTCAACAAATTACACACCTGGGACTGCTTTTTCATAAATTCTGAATGCTGGAGACATCCAGAAATGTCTTTAGAAAGTGCATGTGATTACCAAGGGCTGCTCGAATGTGTCTCATTTGCCACGTCTGTCACTACAGTTTTTCTCTGTTATCATCTGTTAGTATGGCAACCTTCACTTTATAAAGAATAAAACCTTACAGTGAATGGGCTCACGGTTTTCAGTTTACAAGACACTTGTATACATCATGTCACTGTCATTTGATTCCCCAACTATCCGCAGAGGTAGACCAGACATAGGTGATTATCTCCACTTTATAAGATAAGCGAGTGACAGAATTGGCACACTTGGTAAGTGACACCACTAGGTTCAAACCCAGATTTTCTGATTCCAATCTGTTTCTCCATTGTACCACCGAGTAATGAAGAGGTGTGGCTGACGAGAAAGCAGATACATCAGCTTTTGAATCCTGGCTTTACCATGTATGAACAAGTTCATATATGGACAAGCTATTTACCCTTTCTTAAACTCATCTTTTTACGTATATGAAGGAGAGATGTTAGCATTACATATCTCACAGAATTTTAGTTAAGATTAAATAAAATAATCTATGTAAAGTGCTTAGCACTAGAGGTGTTTAATACGTGTGAATCGTCTTGAATATTTTGGTATCATTACTACTATTATTAGCCTGGTAGTAGGCTGAGGTAGCTAGAGTCACACTGGAGAGTTCAGCGTGACTGTTCTTAGAGTTCTTGTGAGGATGCCAGTTTCTCCACCCCCTTGATCTGATGCGTGGCTAACTGTGCAATTCCATCTGAAAGTGAAGCGGACAAAGACGAGACTTAACACGGATTGTGTTTGCTCCCTTGCGGTTGGGTTTATGGGGTGCGTAATACATACACACACGTCTGCAACTATATGTGTGTATATATCAATTTCTCATCAGTATTCCGAAACTGATGGTTATAGCTTTTGGTGCTTAGAAAGTCCCTATGTCAACTCAATCTTCAGTCTTCCTGAGACTTTCTGTGACAGCTACAGTGGCAGAGTCACTCAAAGCCACAGCTGTTAGGGGTTCCTGCGTTCTTTCCCGTGCCCAGAGTCTTTGCAGTGAGATTTAGCTACTATGTCTTCTTGGGCTTCTGAACTTCCAATCCCAGCAAGAGGCCTGCTAAGATATTGTTATTTTTTTCTTCTTCAGTAAGAAGAATATAGAAAAACCAGCAATGCTGTCTTCCCCATAGATATTTAAGGCACTTGTCACAGGGATGACAGAAAGCTGGAGACCTCGGGGCAGTAAAAGCTCACAGGGCAGCAGCTGTGGTTCCAGCACATTGCCCGGTGACAACCGCTTTGGTGGAAGCAGCTCTGGAGTCGGACGCACAGAGAGCGAGCTGGGCAGGAGTAGGAGCCCTGCTCCTTACCTAGGAGGGCCTGTCGATGCCCATAAAGATGTTCCCCTAAATCCAAGAACCACTGGTTCCAGATTTGAATTAGGCCATTTCCCCAGAAGCCAGAAACCACTGCCCTCAGGTTTTGGTTGAATAAACTTTTTTCTTCTTACTATATCTGTATGCACAACACCAACACAGTGACTGGCACACTAAAAATGTTGATTTGAATTAAATGAGTGGAATTACTGAATTTGAAAACCACAGGGAGAGGAAAACGACATCCAACTGAAAATTTTCTTCCTACAACTTTCTAGACCTGAAAGTCAGTTGGTTAAGAGAAGAAGTCTGCAGAGAACTTGACTGAAGATGGAAACCCAGGACTTCAGCCTCCTCAGAGGATTGCCGTCCGCTCCCCAGAGAGAAATCTAATATTGTAGGATAATCACTTGGAATTTCTTTGAAGATTTGTATTTTCTATTTTTTTTTCATTCAACCAAAAAATTTTAAGCTCCCCCACCCTCTTAGTTTATAACCTGAGATACAAGTCAGCACTCTGACCTCCGACTTTCATCTCAGCCATTCGCATAAAGAACAATTCTGTATGTGAGATCACGTGTTCATATTACTTAAAACTGAGGCAATGGAAAGAGAGACAGTGCGTTTACAAAATGATTGCATATTAATTTCTAACTGGTTTTTACCTTATCTGTAGTTGTTAGTGTTATACTCCAAATCGACTGCAAAGGATGAGTTAGAATAACGATCTATTTGTGTTAGAGCACTTGCCTTCTTTGGTTGGTCACTAGCACCTTCTTATGTGAAATATTCTACAGATAATTTTTTTTAAACTTGCAGATACATAAGAATGTGTCTCTGTACTGAAAATATGGTGGTATTTTCTTGGCCCACTCTGGAGTTCATTTGCTGGTTACAAAACTGCTGAATGCGAAAGCAGTTTGAGATCCTAGTGGATTCATTCAAGGTTTCAGATTTGTTTCCACACAGAGACACGGAGTAAAAGCGTGTTCGGGCAAGGATATAAAAGGAGTGGGGTACATGTGAACTTCATTCCTGAATAAGCCTCCTCTTAAAAAGCCAAGTGCAAGTGGGACATTTTACAGTTACAAAGGTAATAACTGAAGCATGCGATGATCACCAATGGGTAGGAAAACCACTGGATGAAAGTTGTTGGAAAGAGGAGAGTCACAGGGTCTCAAAATGCTGTTCCTCAGATTACTGATTATTTATAGAGGAGACAAGGTGCCTTCGCAGTGGAGAAATCTGTTGACTAAGTAATCACACGGAGCAAATCTAGAAATGGAGCACACTTCCTGGACACCAGGAGGGACCAGACGTTCCCTGTGCGGTGTTCTTCCCCCAAATGCCTGAACCGGGTCTGATGAAGAGGACACGTCCGACACGTCCAGACTGTGTGTCATTCCACAAAACAACTGCCCAAGAGTCTTAAAAATTGTCAATGCCGTGAAGGAAAAAGAAATGCGAGGGAATTTTCTGGGTTAAAGGAGAATAAAGGGACATGGCAAATAAATGCAACCTATGGTTTTTGATTGGATCTTGGATGTTTTTAGAAAAGCTACAAAGTATAAACTATAGATTAGATAACATTATTGATTCACTGTTAAATTTCTTGAAGTAATAGCAGTATTGTGATCATGTGGGAGAATGTCCTTATTCTTAGGACATACATGCTGAAGCATTTAAGGATGAGTTTTCATAACATCTGCAGCTTACTTTCAAATCGTTAAGCGTGCACACACACACACAGGTGTGTACACACACACAACTGTATATCCACAGATAATGTGTGTGTAAAGAGAGAGAATCAGCTAGACAGAGAAAGCAAATATGCTCACACGTTTTTAAAAACGCAGGTAAGGGAGCTCCGCTCAGTGGACAAGGCCACCACACAAGTTCACAGGCTTGACCTGGAAGAGCTCGGGGTCTACACCACCCACCGCCTGAAGAGAGATGACCACTGTCTTTCTAACTTTCACGCTGCTTCAAGACATGCCATAGAACGGAGCTTCCACAACATCTTAATTTTTCACACACTGATTTTTGCAAAAGAACATCATATTACCTTATCTCACTAAGATAGCCCTGGAGCCAGACTGCCAGGTTTTAATTCAGGCTACCAACTTACCAGCTGTGTGAATTTGGGCAAGTGACTGACTTAATCTCTCCTCTCTGTCTTCTACGTGCAGAAGACAGTGAACAGGCCTTTGCTTTCAGGAGTCCAGCACCTTCCGAAGGAAGAGAATGGAGCCTGCGGCCTTCAAGGAAGGAACGCTGACTCTCTTGGAGGAAGCCAGGGCCCTGGGACTGGTGGGGAGGGGTTGCAAGTTTCCACGAGGAGCGACCTTGCTGATACGCAGCGCCCAGGAGGAGGAAGGGGGACCAAGGACGGGGCGACTCACGGGTGCCCTTGGGTGTTAGTATTAGGTGCTGTGGGTTATTATTAATATCATCTCTGTCCTCCCTCACTCTGGATTAGTCCCATGAGGTTACAGACATGCTCTGGCATCTCTCACCTTCACACAACCACCTTCCCTGACCCCGTACTTCTCCTTACCTGCCTTGCCACCAGGTTCTGGATGGACTGTCTCACTGCCTCTCTTCCGTGCTCCCTTCAACCCACTGTATGTCCCCACCCCCGCCGCCCCCCGCAGCAGTGCAAAAGGCAGCGAGGTGGCCCCAGGCACATCACCGAGGGCTTCTTTGCTGCCAAATCCAGTTGGCGGTTCCCCTGCTCCCTGCTCTCCGCCTCCCACCTCGGTCGAGGTCCCCAAGCACCGAAGTCCTCTAGACATAGCCACACTCTCCGCTTCCGGGACACCTGCCCCCACCGGGCTTTCTTCCATCTCACTGGTCCTTCCCCCCAGCCTCCTTTGCTGGCCTCCCCATATCAAATTCTAATCGCTGATGTGCTGAGGATCCACTTTGCCTTCTCTGTTCTCGCCCTGTTTCCTCTCCCGAGGCGGTTTCAGCCGTTTTCAGAAATTTTAATATCATTTTCATCCAAGATCATTTCCATATCTCTGTAGAGCTTGGTATCCTGACTTCTGGACAACTGTCCCATTTCATATAAAACATATTAAAATGTACCCACAGTTCAAAGTCAGTGTGCTTTTTATTTGAGGGGGTGCATTCTTTCTATTGTGTAAAACATACATATAATACAAATTTTGCCATTCTAACCATTTTTAAGTGTTCAATTCAGCCATATTAATTACATTCAGATGTTGTACAACCATCACCACTATCTATTTCCAAAAAGTTTCCATCGCCACAAACAGAAACTCTGTATCCATTAAGAAATAACTCCCCATTTTCTCCTCCCTCAGCCCCCGGTAACGTCTAATCTCCTTCCTGTCTTTATGAATTTGCCTAGTCTAGATTAAATGTGCTTTTTTGCGGTTAATAAAAGACAGAGGCTGGGCATAGTGGCTCACACCTGTGATCCTAACACTCTGGGAGGCTGAGGTGGGAGGATCGCTTGAGCTCAAGAGTTTGAGGCCAGCCTGAGCAAGAGTGAGACCCCATCTCTACATAGAATAGAAAAATTAGCCAGCCGTGGTGTCATGCACCTGTAGTCCCAGCTATTTGGGAGGCTGAGGCAGGAGGATCCCTTGAGCCCAGGAGTTTGAGGTTGCTCTGAGCTAGGCTGATGCATCCACAGAACTCTAGCCCAAGCAGCAGAGTGAGACTCTGTCTCAAAATTAAAAAAAAAAAAGGAGCAGAATTTTGTAATTTTGCTTTTGAAACTGTGTCGGCAAATCATTTTAATTTTAAATTGGCTCTCATTTTCCAGCTACCAAAAAGCATACCCAGGTACTCTTGTAAAATGAGAAAAAAATCTAAACCTTAAATTGCTTTTAAATAATGGCTCATACTAAAATTTGACAATTAATAAAGATGATATAAAATGGCATTTTGTAGATGTTTAATGCATTATGTTTTCATCTTGATCTTATGTTTTCATGTTTTAAATGTTTAAAAATATTTCGCACAAAGTTGCAAAATAGTAGAGAGTTGTCGTGTACCCTTCCCCCAGCTTCCCCCAGTGATAACACCTCACATAACCGCATTCCATTATCAAAACCTTCCTTGGATTTCACCAGTTTCTACATGCACTAACTGTGTGTGTGTGTGTGTGTGTGTGTGTGTGTGTGCAGTTCCCTCAGATTTTATCACATGCATATTCATAGGTTCATGTAACCACGACAGGCAGGACACAGAACCATTCCGTCCTCTGCCTCCATCGTTTGTCGCTTTGGGAATATCATATAAAGAGAACCCTACAGTATCGTGCCTTTCGAGACAAGCCTTCTTCATGCAGAGCCTACGTGTCCCCCGGTCCTCAGGCACTCTGCTCTCCGAGGGGATGCGCGTGAACACGCGGGATCGGCGGGTGGAGATGGCACCTCAAAGGGCTAAAATGAGAGACTCTCTGTGTGTCAGGGATTTGGTCTACTGAACTCAAAAAATTAGCAACAGATTCAATATTGTGCTGGAAATGAAGATCCATCATGAAACAGTCTTTTAATCACTTGGCACCTCTCAACTCCTTGCCAACGTATCTATGGGAAATTTTAAAAAGTCACACTTTGCACATTTGTCTCTGTCCCCTGTCTCCACCTCCTCCCCGTCAACCAAGCTGCTGTCCCTCCCGCCTGACCACTCCGCTAAGCCCCCTTGCTCCGATCCTGTCCCTCTGCCGTCCACTCCCAGCAGCAGTGCCAGGGCCCACTGATCCTCACGTGCTCCCAGCTCCGAAAACGTCTCCGTAGACTTTCTCTGACATTCTAATTCTTCTCTGCCTGCACAGGTCATGACCAAGTCACCCTGCTTTATTTTATTCATATCACTTATAAAGATGAATTAATAACATTTATCTCATGGCTCTGTAGTCCTTTGTTGTCTGTTTATTTATAATATTTATGTCTTCTCCCCCTTCTACAAAATAACCTCAATGACAGCAAGATCCTCGTGTCCCAACTTTGAACACCAGGCACAGTCTATGATCTCAGCAATAGTTATTGATTGAATGGACGATTAAATGAACATTCACGTGGCTGAAAAACTGTCTCCCAAATGGAGTCATCAAGACAGCTGTTATTACTACACTATACGATTGCTCAGAAAATCCAGGAAAACACTGAGAACTGCCACAGCTGGGGATATGAACCCTGCACGATGTTGTTGGTGATTTAAAATCCATCCAACATACTGAGTTTAAACCCTCAACACCATGGAAAATGGCGTTGGATCTTGCAGGGCCACAGTAATCAGGATGTTGGCTTCCCCCGAACTTCCTGGATGAGACATTCTCTCTCCTTGCTGCCTTATTTGATTTTTTTCTGTATGCACAGTCATCAGCCACTTGTAAACGCTTAAGCCATAGGCCAGTGGGAGGCACATTTCAAAGAGAGGCAAGTGTCGCATCGGCGCAGAGGAGGAGCTGTTACCCCGCATCTACTCAAGTCTGTCCTTCCCCTGACCTCCATCCCTCCAGCTGGCTCTCACCTGCCAGTGGGGGACCAGCCAGCTCAACCGGACTGCATGTTCCCAGCTTTATGTGTCTACTTGTTGAGGGAGGTGGGGAGTATGAGGCCAATGTTTGGCACGTGGGGCCAAAGCAAAACTAGTTAGTGTTTTGTAGGAAAAAGATCTTTTTTCCCCAATAAGAAAAATGAAAATCTTCTTCCTTCAAAGAAAAGAAATGCAATGAGTTATTCTGCTCCTAACTGAGAAAAAAATAAATGGTCCCCCAAATAAAGTATTTCTATAGCATCCTGATAAGACCAGCGCTGGTCTTTGGTGTTGATAAAATATTTGGTCGCCCAGATTTTATTTCTGAAGGATAAAGCCACTTAAACAAAAATGCTCTTTCCACCACTGAGCAGGAATTCTTTGGGGTGTGGGCTGTGGGAAGGAAGGACTCTGTTTGCAGGGAGCGACAGCACGTAGGTAACCTAACACATTAGAGGAAGCCAGTTTGTCTAATCAGACATCAAGGTCACCTGGAGTACAAAGCCATGGTAACTGGCCACCACGGCAGAGAGTGAGACCCAGAGTGTGAGCTGCCCTTCCTTTACTCTGTGTGTTCATTTTTTGATCAAATATTGACTGTCCTGTTATTAAAGTGAAGAATATTGAGCCGGCTACTCTGGGGCATTCCACGATGACTGAGACACGGACTCCGTGTTCAGGAAACTTACCACACAAGTGCAGGAGAGAAATGCGTGTACAGACAGTGCAGAGAAGACCACACAGAGGAGAGCCACAAGGAAGTTACAGGTAAGATGTTATAAAAATCCAGAAAAGATATAAATTAGTTTACCTGGTTGAGGTAGGAAATGGCTAAAAGGGGAGGGAGGTGAATCCAGAAATTCTTTTTGGAAGAGGTGACATCTGCAAGGGAACTTGGGAGCCAGGTAGAGTTTGGCCAGGAGGATAGGGGACCCAAGGGGACTTCCTTCAGGTGGGGACATCCACCAGCTCATCAGTAGTGTCTCCCTGAGAAGGCGGCAGGGGACATGAAGAAAATTGTTTTGATCTGCTCTGAAAAAAGCAGAGAAGAAGCCACAGGCAAAGATACTCTTCTTTGATTCATAATCAGCTGTAACGTCAGCTTTGACCCATAACATACAGACCAGGACTGTATACGAGTTCGGTCCAGCAAAATGCAGCTCAAGGAGACAAGCCAATAAATACCCTCAAGAGGTTTGCGTCCCAGATGCAGCGTGTCCCCGTGCAGGCTCGGGGACACTTCCCCTCTTCATCCTTTAGTTACTTTTTCTGAGCTACTGCTCTGGCTTCTTTCCAACAAGGCGTGAGAATATTTGAAATTCAACTTTGGGAACAATCTGGAGATTTTAGAGGCAGAAATTCATAGTGCCTAGGAGTGTGAGCTCTTGGAGTCAATTCGTCCTTATTTTAATCATAATTCTTCCTCCTCCCCACTTTGTAAACTTGTGAATGACTGAACCTTTCTAAGCCCATTTCGTCATCTCTGAAATTGTGGAATAGCTATACACTTCATGAGTTTAATGTTTAAAGATTAAATAAGAGCATTTGCATAAAGACCTCAATCTAATTTCTGGTGCATAATAAATTGGCTATATTATGAATAAATAAATAATGGCACCTAATCAGGAAATTGATAGTGCATTATACATCACTGTGGATGGAAGCCACATGATGAGGGTAATTAACTGACCCAAGAGATCTAAGATATCAAGAGATCATTTGGTGACTTTGAATTTAGAATAAACCAGCATAAAACTTATCCAGATCTCTTAACCTGAGCCTTTCAGCCGAATTGAAAGGTTAGGGAAATGACAATTAGAGATGAGCTAGAAAGTATCACTCCACTAGAAAACTTTGAGTAGAACCCTCTCTTTCTCTCTGTCTCTCTCCCCATCAGTATTCTGGAAAGTGGCTCCTTGCCGTGTTGCCGATTGGGCCATGAAGGAGCTCTCCGTGAGTAATCATTTCACTCAACCATTGGAAGCAGTTCCTTCCAGCATTGCCAATGGAGTTCTGTTATTTATGTCCTTCAAATAAAACAAAAAGTTCCCAGGACTCATTTGCCTGAAGTTTCTTTTCTATGATTTTTTTTTTCATTCTAGGTGTCTACTGTATAACCAGGCAGACTATTCATGCATTGGGCTCATAGAAGGTGAACTTCCAAGCTTGTTGTACTTCCTTATACCTGGGTCACTTATTGCAATATTTTATTTCACTGGAATTTTTACACCTTCATTTAAAACAAGAAGTTAAGCAACTTCATGCAAGGTATTTTAGAACCTATAAATGTCTCACCCAGCACTAGCCTCAGAGTTCACTTTCCCCTACTTGCGGGAATGGGATAAAATATACAGTTTATCCAGGAGGGCTCGTGCCCAGTGGAGATACAGCACTTTGTTTAAAAAGCAGATCTCTTATTACTCACACCCTCACCTTCTGGCCCAGCCTAATGCCGTAATTACTCTCTTAAATTTCCCTTCATTTAATATCATCCATTCTGTCTTCTTTTGTTACCATTATTTAACTAACTAAACAGACCAAATATAATTCCAAAGGCTAAAGGAGGCATAGATCCGACTTGTGGAAACCTGCTTTTAATTTAGGTTTATGGGGCCAGTTTCCTAGAAATTGCCACATTTTAAAGAAAATAGATTTTCCTTCTTTATGTCAAGAGATATCTGATCTAATTAGAATCAGTTTAATCTAATAATGAGTCATTGTAGCTCTGCCTTCAAAATGAATATTTTAGTCCCAAATCCAAACTTAATCATCAGATGTGTGTTCTCACTAGTCCAAAGCAAAAATCAAATCATCGAGTTCCCATAAGAACTTGCTCCACCCTCACAGAGATGTGTTAAAAGGTATGAAGATGAAAAGATAAAATAAAATTACATTTGCCATCAGCTGGACCACGATGAATTATTATCCCTTCTGAAGAGATACAGAATTAAGGAAACCACTGGGAAATTAGGGAGTTCTTTATAAATAGAAGCTCCTTGAGGGTAAGGGGCTTGGCCAATTTTTGCATGCCTTGTGCTTCACGGCATGCTGCATGCAGAGTGTGCACCAGCTCAGGAAGTGAATGCCAAATGGATGTGAACTTCAACCTTGAAAGGTGAGATTAACCCAACTTTGTTCTCCATGACACCTAGCAGGTGCTCAAGACGTGTGTGCTGAATGAATGAGAGACTGACTCATTCCAAGGCTAACCCAGGATCTTCGATTGGGTTGTTGGACTTAGATTACACAGAATCTTCAGGCCACATGGAGAAACTACTCACTGAATGCTGAACAAGTAATCGGGCAGGAAGAACGTTGTACCTGCTTCCTAGTAGGATACCTTGGGAAGCAAATAACAATTTTACATTGGATGATTTTGACCACAAGGAAGCTCAAGAATTCTGTCATGCTTGACTGGCTATGAATGCAATTAGAAAGCTAGATTCCTACTTTGTCTTTTTAATAATAAGCGATTGTCTTAGTCCATTTTGTGTTGCTATAAAGGGGGTACTTGAGGGGTACTTGAGAATGGGCAATTTATAAAGAAAAAAGACTTATTGGACTCATGACTCTGATGTCTGCAAAAGTGCAAGATTGGGCACCTGGTGAGGGCTTCGGGCTGCTGCCACTTATGGTGGAAGGTGACGGGGAGCTGGCGTATGCAGAGATCACACGGCAAGAGAGGAAGCAAGAGAAAGAAAGGGGAGGTGCCAGGCTCTTCCTAACAACCAGCTCTCAGGAGGGAGAAATCCTTCACCCTGAATTAATCTATTCATGAGGGATCCATCCCCATGACCCAAACACTTCCCATTAGTCCCCACCTCCAACACTGGGGATTAAATTTCAACATGAGGTTTGGCGGGGGACAAACATCCAACCCATAGCAGGTAGGCAACATATAGATTACTAAAGAAATCACCATGATCGCTAGGAAATTTCCACTTTAAACATGTCAGACCACGTGAGAGCTGTCCATAAATAACTGGCACATGCCCAGACCCTGGGCAAACTGGGAGAGGACACGACTTTCTCTGAGGGGTATTGGCAGCTCTGGTGCATAGAGACCACTATTCTCTTGTTCTGTTTCAATCCACAGTGAGCAGATTCTTCTTAGTTTTAACATCACAGGGAAGAGAAAGGAGTTTCAGCTGTAAAAATCAAAATCACAGCTCCCAAAAGAGCGTGTTTTTCACATGCCAATTAGACCAGCCAGGAGCAATATGTTTCTGTCACCAGAGACATCAAAATGAAAAACTTTTACCTCGACTCAATATTTTTCCCCTAAGTCTGAAACACACCATCTTTTTTTTTTGATTTTGCTAATTTATTTCATTTTTTTTGTTATCTCAGCATATTATGGGGGTACAGATGTTTGGGTTACTTATGTTGCCCTTGCCCTCCTCTCCCCCACCCCCGAGTCGGAGCTTCAAGCGTGTCCATCCCCCAGATGGTGCGCATCGCACTCGTTATGTATGTGTATATCCATCCCCGCCTCCCCCCTCCCACCTGCCCAATGCCTGATAAGTGTTATTCCTATATGTGCACTAGGTGTTGATCAGTGAAACCAATTTGCTGGTGAGTACATGTGGTGCTTGTTTTTCCATTCTTAGGATACTTCACTTAGTAGAATGGGTTCCAGCTCTATCCAGGAGAATACAAGAGGTGCTATATCACCATTGTTTCTTAAAGCTGAATAGTACTCCATGGTATACACATACCACATTTTATTAATCCACTCGTGTCTTGATGGACACTTGGGTTGCTCCCACATCTTTGCAATTGTGAATTGTGAGACACACCATCTTAACACAGGTGGAATGAGAGTGTGGAGAGAGGCTGGAAGTGCT
>RJWJ010022798.1:0-26476 GCA_004363605.1 Indri indri | reverse complement strand
TATCATGAATTGGAGTTGGATTTTGTCAAATGCTTTTTCTGTATCTATTGATATGATTATGGGATTTTTCTTCTTTATGCTGTTGATGTGATGGATACCTCAATTTACTTTTGAATGTTGAACCAGCTTTGCATAACTGGAGTAAATCCTAGTTGGTCATGGTATATAATTCTTTTTATACCTTGTTGTATTCTATTTGGTAATATTCGTTGAGGATTTTTGCAACAATGCCCATGAAAGATATTGGTCTGTGTTTTCATTTCTTGTAATATTTTTGTCTGCTTCAGGTACTAGGGTAACCCTGGCCTCATAGAATGTGTTAGAAAGTGTATCCCTTCTGCTTCTATCTTCTTTGCCTACTCCGAGTTGACGAAGACTTTCTCCTATATTTTCTTCTAGAATTTTTACATTTAGCTTTCATATTTTAAATTTAGATCTATGAACCACTGTAAGTAAATTTCGTGTATGAAGTGAGGTTTGAGTTGAGGTTCTTTTTCTTTTTTTTTTCTTGAATCATTGAATATTCAGTTGTCTCAGCACCATTTGTTGTGTGGCTCCATTTCTGGATTCTACTCTGTTCTGTTAATCTGTGTATGTTTACACCAACAGCATGCTTTTTTGATTGCTGTGACATTATATGTTAAGTCTTGAAACAAATAGTGCCAATCACCCAACTTTCTTCCTCTGATTCAAAATTAATTTGGATATACTAGGTTCTTTGCACTTCCACATAAATTTTGGAATCACTTTTCCATTTTCTTCCAGAAAGTCTCCGGAATTTTTCTTGAGATTGCATTGAATCTCTGGTTCAATTAGGGAGAATCCACATCTTAGCAAAATTGAGTCTTCTGATCCATTAGCAGGATATACATGCATATACACACACACACACACACACACACACACACACACACATATATCCCTTATATATAAGGCTTCTTTAATTTTTCTCAGCTATGTTTTCTAGCTTTCAGTGTCCAGATCTTGCACATAATTTTATTAAATTTGTCCATAAATATTTCATGTTTTTGATGCTATTATAAATGGTACTGTTTTATTTAATTATAATTTCCAATTTTTTGTTCATAGCATATAATTCATTTTCACATGTTGACCTTGTATCCTGCATCTATGTAAAATTCACTTATTAATGTCAGTAGTCTTTTTATAGATTCTTTAGGATTTCCTATGTACATATTCATGTTACCTGTAAATAAGACAGTTTCACATCTTCCTTCTTAATATTTATTTCTTTTTATTTATTTATTTATTTATTTTTTTGCCTCACTGCACTGCCTACAACCTATAGTAAAATCCTTGCCTTATTCAGGAACTTAGTGGGAAACATCCAACGTATCACCATTTAGTAAGATATTAACTGTCTTTCTTTGTAGAAAGCCTTTACCAAATTGAGGAAGTTTCCTCTGTTTCTTAATTTGTGTATACATACATACATATACATATATATAATTCAGGAAATATATAGTATTTCGTTGAAATCATGAAAATTCAATAGGCATTGAATTTTGTCAAATGATTTTTTTCTTCACTGAAATGATCATAAGTTTTTTATCCCTTGCTCTTTAATGTGCTGAGTTAGATTGATTTTTTTTAAATATTAAAGTAATTTTACATTTCTGGGGTAAATCCCACTGGTAGTGATATATTATCAATTTTATATATTGCTGCATTGGATTTGCTAATATTGTCTTGAGGATTTTTGTGCCTATGTTCATGAGGGATATTAGTCTGTAATTTTCTTGTAATATATTAATCTGATTTTGATGCCAGAGTTATGATGGCCTCTGTTTTCTGTCAGTGTTTGTATAAGATTGATATGATTTCTTATAAAATTCACTGTCTGGGCCTGGGCTTCTCTTTGTGGGGAGGTTTTTCATAATGAATTCAATGTCTTTAAGAGGTGTCTAATAGATATAGGACTATTTGGATTTTTCTATTTATCCTTAAGTTAGTTTTAGTAAGTTGTATATTTTACAGAGTTTACTTATTTCCTCCATGTTATCTAATTTAAATTGGCCTAAACTTGTTCATAATATTCCTTTATTACTATTTTAATGTCTGTAGATTCTTTTTTATTATTTTTTTTATTTCTGCATATTATGGGAGTACAAATGTTTAGGTTACATTGCCCTTGCCCCCACCAAGTCAGAGCTTCAAGCGCGTCCATCTCCCAGATGGTGCGCATCGCACTCATTACATTTGTATATAGCCATCCCCTCCTCCCCCTCCCCCTCCCCCCTGCCCAACATCCAATAAATGTTATTCTTACGTGTGCACTTATGTGTTTATCAGTTAATACCAATTTGATGGTGAGTCCATGTGCTGCTTGTTTTTCCATTCTTGGGATACTTCACTTAGTAGAATGCGTTCCAGCTCTTTCCAGGAGAATACAAGAGGTGCTATATCACCATTGTTTCTTAAAGCTGAATAGTACTCCATGGTATACATATACCACATTTTATTAATCCACTCATGTATTGATGGGCACTTGGGTTGTTTCCACATCTTTGCAATTATGAACTGTAGATTCTTTAGTGACATCCCTTGTTCATTCCTCATAGCTGTAAATTGTGTTTTCCCTTTTCTTTTTCTAATTGGTCCTGCCATGGGTTTATCAATTTTATTAATCACTTCAAATAACAAATTTTTTCTTTATTAATTTTTTATTACTTATATGATTTTTACAACATTGATTTCTGCTCTGATCTTTATTATTTCCTTAATTTTACTTGCTCTGAGTTTAGTTGGCTCTTCTTGAGTTTTGCTCTGGCAAGCAGCTAATTCATTGCCAGCTATTCTTGACCCTGTCAAGGCTTGGTTGTAGGCTTTATTAGGGTAAGGCTAGAGTAGTCATTACTCTAAAATGTGGTCCTGACTCCTAAGTTATGGCTTTTCTTTTATCTCAGCTAAATGCCCAGGATATATCTGAGGTCTCTCTACTCTGGCTAGGCCAATGCTTGAACATTACCCAGCACCGTGCTACCTCTAGTGTCTTCATTCAATTCTCAACCCTATTGTAGCTAATCCTTGTGGAGTCTCATTCTGTACGTGTGAAAACAAGACTTTGGCCCAAGGCCCATATAGAACCTCCACCTCCATAGATTTATGGGAACTCCTTCTGTGCAGCTCTCTCCTCTTCAGTACTCTGTCCCACAATTTTCAGCTGCCTCAGTAACCCCAAAGTTCAACCTCTGCCTCATCAGCTCAGGAATATTGTCAGGCTCCATTTTGTATCCACTTCCCTGAGCTGTGGTCAGGAAATTATCCCCAGGTACATAACCAGAGTGATAATGGTGTTTACCTTGTATGCTTCTGTTTTCTCCAAGATTACAGTCTTACACTCCTTATTGTCTGGTACCTGAAAACAGTAGCTTTATGTATTTGCTCACTTTTCTACTTATTTATAGTAGAAAGACAAGTCTAGTACTAGCTCCTCTATAATGACTAAAAGCAGAAGTCCTCAATGATTTGTTTTTAATTCCTAATATTTCTACTTGATACTTTGAAAAAAAATCTTCCTGATATTATTTCATAATTCCTGTTATTATTTAGTGGATTCTACTCCTTTATCAATTTTAACACTATAACCATTCTTATTTTAAATTCTTATTGGGAATATTCTACAATCTCTACTTGCTCAAGTATGAATTTCCGTTTGATTGGTTTCTGGACTGTCTTGGCATTAGATATTCCCATGTATTTTATAATTTTTGTTTGCAAGGTCATTTTTAGTAACAGCTGTTTCTAGAAGTCTTTCATGTGTCTCAGTGATAGTTTCTCATTTTATGTTTTCATCTACCAAGGAAATATGAAATTCATAGATTCAAGCTGGATTTTGGGTTGACTTTTGGTTCAGTGTTTCTCCATCCTATAGGTAGTGCATATTAGGATCTCATACCCATGAAGGCACAGGTAACATTCATGGATGGTACAATTTTTCAACACCAAGCACTAAGCAGGGAACCTAGTTTTAGCTCTCTACCATGCACTGCACACGTTATACCTCCATGTGTGTGTAACAATTCCAGCCCTTTAGGCCTATATTCATTCCTTGTTCTCTCACAGCCTCCCTAATCTCTCCATGATCTCTTTTTCTGTATCATATTTAGAGTAAATACTTTCTTATTTTCACTTAGCTGCATATTTTTGATATTTATTTTTGCATTTCTATGTGCTTACAGTAGGAATGGCAGACCATCGTGATGAAGGTGTCAGTTCTAATTCTTTCCCTGAGCTGCCTACACACATCCTTGTTTTGACCCTACCTCTGCCCTCCACAAATGAAACATCTCTCCTCCAAACCTTATCATAACTAATTAAAATAACTTCTAACAGGTATTGACCACTCTTATTGGGTGCCAAGCATTGAGCTTAACACAGTATTATAAATTCATTTAATCATGGCAACTACCCATTGCAGTGGGTTCCAATACTATATATACTTTATACACATAAGGAATTTAAACATGAATGAGATTTAGTGACCCTAAGTCATACAAGTGGTAAATGGTAGAATAAGATTTGAACTCAGGTATGTTTAATGCACAGTGTATACTTATAACTACTATGCTATACTGCCTCACTTAGTTAATGCTCAAGATCAAACTTTTAGGGTGGCCAACTATCCTGGGTTTGCCCAGAACTGTCCCAGTTTTATCACTGAAAGTACTGCATCCTGTGAAATCCCTCAGTCCTGGGTAAGTCTGGACAATCAGTCACCCTAGTTCATCTGGCAATAATTTTCTAGTCACAACCTATATGGTTATTGCCTTCTAAGGAATTACTGATGACAATAAATTCATAATTCACTTGCTCCATGGTGATACCAACTACCTTTCAGTAAAACCAGCCACTGCGTCTCATCTAAAAGGTGGCATAATCACAAGACCCTTGTAGGATTGTTTATTGCACTTCATGGATATGTTTGGGCAAAAAATTTTGCAACTATAAGGAAAGACACATGCCCAAGCTTCTCCATCACTCTGTTATTCTTGAATATCACCACGAATAAGTCTGGTTGCTATATTCCCTTGAGATCCTACCTAATTGGAACCCACTGACTAGACTTGACTTTGTCAAATGGCTTCTGCAATTTAGAAGTCATAAAAAAGGAACTGGCAATTCTCTGGTATATTTGATAAGTGTAGGCAATCAATCCACGTAGATGGGTGAATCCAATTGGCCTTTAAGAGGTCAGAGTTATTTGCTTTGCTTGTCTTCACATTAGACACTCATAATATCAGCAGGCTAATTGCAAATCTTCTCTTAGTATTGAGGAGGCCCAAGCCAAATGGCCTTTCTCGTAACTCTGTCAGACTCTCAGTCCCCAAAATCCTAAGGAAAGTATTTGGATTTAGGGAATAGGAGGAATAGTGACACTTGAAAAGTTCAAAAAATTACTCACCAAAATTGGCAAAAGCTATCTATCTGAAAGGAGATTTTGTGTCAATTAGATGAGCCATATTTCTCTCCAGCTGCACAATAAATTGCCCCTAGTAGGCTGACTGTATGTCTTTCCTTTCCAATGTGTCTAACTTACTACTAAGAAGGCACTAGGGAAAATTAGAGCCCAGCATTTCTTAAGCTCCGTCAAAATGAGAAGTCTTATATAAAGATATTGTATTAAACGAGCATGGTCTTTTAAATAACACTAGCTATTTCTGAAAAGTCTGAAAGCTACTTGCAATTTTGCCTGTAGTTCCTCTTGACTCTAAAAGCTTGCATTGTAACCATGATTGTAAACTTTTTCTTGATACGCAACTTTTCAGTATTTTGTTTGGCTCTCTTGGTTTCTTTTAATTCACTTTAGTTGCTCTGAGTTTGAGTGGTCTTGAAAATGCAGCATAATTGAACTTACTGTGATCTCTGTCTTTGGTTGCATTTGGCTGCCTAGAAAATCATGTATTTTCCAAAACTAAGGTCTAAAAGTATTTTTCTACTCTACTATCATGAAACCAGAACGTGGTGATATTTTCAAAGGCTATGAAAATAATTAAGCATTTCAAATTGACAGAGTATCCAAAGAAGCAAAAGTGGACTTCTTTTTATTTATTTTTAAAATTGAGTCCACTTATTAGAGGGAATTTTTATTAAATTAGTGTTTACTACTAAGTTGTTAGCTGTTGCCCAAGTCATCACAAAGGGAAAATCTTGCCCATTTCCTCCCTATAGCAGAGACCCTCCAAATATGCTCTTGCCCTCTTCTCAACTTGATCCTTGGAAACATCACAACTATCTTTCTTTGACAGTTCTTATCCCGCGTCTTCTCTGGGTCCTAAACAAACATTGTTGTTATTTACATTATATAGCAAAAACATTGGAAAGAAAAGAATGAAGAAAAACTGAACTCCAGATGCTCTCTGTGTTAAGACCATAACCATAAGACCATATGAATTGGGAGCTTTAACATAGGAGGAAGAGCTGGAAGCTAGTGTGAAAGATGAACTGGGTGTCAGGAGCCAGGTGTGCAAACACATACCACAGGTCAGTGTATAGCAGTGTGTATAGCAAGGACAAAAATCCCTCAGTCTTAGAGCTTGCATTCTAGTGCCATTCAGGTGTCATTCCTTTCCAAATTTACCATCTAAATGCTTTGGCCTTCTTTTCCATCACTATTCCCACTGCCACAACCCCAGTCTCATCTCAAATTCCCTCCTGTCCAAACTATAGTAATTGTCTCCCATCTAGTTTCCCTGTCTCCAGGTTAATACCCCTGAAACCCACCCTCCTAATTGCCAACAAATTAATCTTTCTAAAGCTCATCTCTAAGCACATTACTCTTTTGCTCTAAAACTTTCAATAGTTTCCCATTATTTTGAATTAATCCTAAAACTCATTAGTTTGGCATTTGCAACCATTCACGAAATGGCCCCAACCTACCCTTTCAGCCTTGTTGCACCCCACTGACCTACCCCTACATTTCAGCCTCTCTATGCTTTCTCAACTCAATTCCTTTGCCTACCTTAGTCCCTTTGACTTGAATTCTGTTCTCCCCACAAACAATCCCACATGTCCAAATCATACTTATCCTTCAAGGTACACATGGCACTAAAGTGGGTAATCACAGATAATCTGTATAAGTGATCCACCTTCTCAGCCATATGCCCCCCTCCTCCATAGAGCTGTCTTTTTAGCCACACTTGCTTTTGCTCAGATTTCTCCCTAGGATCAGATATAGTCTGGGGCTGGGCCCTTTATAGCATGTGGACAGACCTACTCCTTGATGACCTCACTTTCAAATATCACCTACCTGAGGTACCCTGAGCTATCCTAGTGAACATATTTGCCCCAGGTTCTGGCTCTCTCTCCTTCTTTTTCTGTCACATGTGGTGCCATGGACTGAAAGTTTGTTTCCACCTAAAATTCGTCTGTTGAAATCCTAACCCCCAAGGTAATGGTGTTGGGAGATGGGGCCTTTGGGGGGTGATTAGGTCATCAGGGTGTAGCCCTTATGAATGGGATGAGTGCCCTTACAAAAGGTGTCGTCACCCCTTCCGCTGTGTGAGGACACAGCAAGAAGGTGGTATCTATGAAAGAGTAGGCCCTCCTTAAACACCACTGGCACCTTGCTCTTGGACTTCCAAGCCCCCAGAACTGTGAGAAATAAGTTTCTGTTGTTTATAAGTTAGTCAGTTCAAGACAGTTTGTTACAGCTGTCCAAATGGACTAAAACATGCCCACTAAGAAACTTCATATCTGTGGCCAAGACCCAAAATGACAAATGATGGCCTTCATTTCATCTACCAACTTCGCCACTTTTCCTCCACTGGTTACTTGCTAAAATCGTTAAGTGTGAGGAATTACACTCAGGTAATTCTCTATATTAAGAGGTAGTATTAGTGTATGTGTAGAGCTCACTGAGCTCACTTCAGTTCTAAAACCTAAGAACTTTGGGTAGCCTGCCTTCCCCTCCCCACTCTGCCCATTGTCCCAGGCTGTCCAGAATCCAGGAAGCTATCCAGAATCCACAGCACCCTGTAGTTACTGGTGTTAACATTTAGAAGCACAGCCTCATAAAAGTGATGTATGATTGCTGCCCTTTGGATGAACTAGTTCTCACCCAATTACCCCCACCAATATTTTCAACCAAAACACTTAGTTTGGTGACCCCTTAAAGCCACAACAGTTTTGACTAGTAAATATAAAATACTCATAAAAACCTATGAGAAGACTCACGGTATTATAATGATGATAATAATAATAAGTAACATTCATTAACTATTTATCATGTCAGGCACTGTGCTGATTACTTTGTCAGTATTATCTCAATTCTTCCAACAACACTGTGAGGTAGACAATGCACTATTTTTGTCCCCTTTTTACAGATGAGTTAACAGAAGTACACAGAGATATAGTAACTTAGAAAGGGTCACACAGCTAATAAGTAGCAGGAACCATGACATCTGTTGATTGTGTTGCTATAGTCATCTCTGCCTGGGATATCAACTCCAAAGGCCTTTTTTCCTGGATTTCAGGATTCTTGCCTATCTAGGACCCTCTTATTCTAATTTTTGATTACTGATGAATAAAAACTCTCCCCTTTAGCTAAGCTAATTATCATCACTCTGGAGAACAATATTTCTTCAATTTGGGAGGTCTTTCTTTTATTCCCCACTATTCTATGGCCTTCATCCTTTTCAAAGCACACTTCCAAACACACCTTTCTAGGAAGGCTCAACTCCATTTCCCTTATTTAGCCCAGAAAATCTATAAAGAAGCATAGAAGCATCAAAACATCACTAACCAGTACACAGTACTCTTTAAAGTGCTGCCCTGCTAGAGGCCAAGGAGGATTCTTTGAATTCATTCATGCCACAAATACTTTACTAGGAGCCTACACTATGTGTGAGACATAATTTTAGGCTTTGAGGATACCACAGTGAGCAATTCTGGCCTTGAGGCGGGGCTTACGTCCTGATTGGGGAGACAACGAACGAAATAAAAAGGTCAATGTTATAGTATGTTAGATGGCAGTGAGCGCGAAGAAGAAGGGAGTAGGGAGTGTTTGTGACAGTGGGCTTCAACTTGCTATAGACTGGGTAAGATAAACTTCACTGAGAAGATGCTATGTGACATAATTTAGGTAAAGATCAGAATTGCCCCACCTGACATCCACTTGCAGATACTTGCTAACTTGAGCAGCAAACTGGGTGGGGGATGAAAGGTGGGGAACAGGTGTTGAATAAAAGCTTTTGAAAAAGTTTGACTCTTTTAATGTGAATAAACTCTCACATTCAGAGAAAGTATTTATTTAAGGTGTCTTCATCACAGCTTCCACCATCATTTATACCTTTCTTTTTTTTCTTTTTTTCTTTTCAAAACTATTTGGGCTGTCTATAGCACAGCCTCACTTTGAGAGGAAATAGATCAACATGGACCTTGGAATCAAACCACCTAGTTTTCCCATCTCAGCTCTGCCACTTACTTACTTGTGTGACTTTGAGGCAAATCACTTAACTCACCTTCTTCTTAAGCAAAATGGGAATATAATAGTTGTCGTCTCAGAGGGCTGTTGTGGTGATTAAATGGGGCAATGTATGTGAAGTATTTTATACAATACTTCACAAAAGCTAGGTTATTGTGGTAGTCATTGCTGTTGGATTTTTGTCAGTATGATATAGATGAATTGGTGGCCACAACACCCTAAAACAGATATTTTTCAGCCTCTGCCAAAAATATTAATTTAGATGTGGTTCCGTATTGAAAGTAGATGTTAAAATACTTATTTGGCATGTTCATCTGTATGCGGCAGTGGCAAAAAAATTGTAGAGAAACAAACCAACAAGATAGCTTGGGGAAAATCAATAACAGCACAGCTGCAACTGGGGAATGGTTAACTTTAGCAGCTATTTACTAATATGAACAGATTCTCTTTAGGGGCAAGAGCAAGTCTTCAGCAAAGCTGGGAGTAAGAGCTATTTTGACATATGATTTGATGCCAGAAATATTCTGAATCAATAAAGATGCATTGCCTATTTAACTTGAATGTGTATTTTTCTATTTTGCTGACAATTATTTACGGGTAGAAAATACATCAAAAATATGTGTTTGAGCTAGGAAACATGCATCTTAACTTAATTTCAAACATATGAACAAACGTGTTTTTAAGCTCAATGTAAACAAATTTGTTTTGGCGTCAACACCTAATATTCTACATTACAACCTAAAGTCTAGTTTTTTAACCAAACAATAAACCCATTAAGATAGAAGTACAGAATGGAAATACTGACACACTCTTCACTCCACACTGAGCAAGAACATGATCCAAAATTAATGCTATTTGAGTCCTGAGTTTCCATAAACCTTTTACATATTTGCAACACTGCTAAAACTTTTTCAAGAGGATTTCTAAAAAGTGGGTGGAGAAGAGAAAGAAAGAGAGTTAGGCATTGGATTCTAGTCTCAGTTAATTTGGTTACTCTTCACCAATTCATATATATATATAAAATATATATATATATATAAAATATATATATATACCCACCACACACACACATACACACACACAGAAAGGTCAGTTTCATCCTGATTACTGCATTCTACTAGCAAACAAGAAAATCAAAAGCTAACAAAAACTTCATCCTTTAGCATTTCCTTCATGAGGCATTCCCTTCCTACCATTTAGATCTTTTCTTCTGAGATACTGGTGGTAATTTGTCTTCCATAGATTCTTCCAGCAGGATCTTGATTTCCCTTGGCATGCTTTAGACCCAGACATCCACGAGAAAATCGTTGGATAATGCCAAGGGGAGCCCTCATACACTATTGGTGGGAATATAAATTAGTACAGCCACTGTGGAGAACAGTATGGAGGTGGCTCGAACCTGTAACCCTAGCACTTTGGGTGGCCGAGGCAGGAGGATTGCCTGAGGCCAGGAGTTTGAGACCAACCTGAGCATTAGCAAGACCCCTGTCTCTACTAAACATAGAAAAATTAGCTGGATGTGGTGCCTGTAGTCCCAGCTACTGAGGAGGCTGGGGTAGGGGGATCGCTCAATCCAGGAGTTTGAGGTTGCAGTGAGCTATGATGATGCCACTGCACTCTAGCCCAGGAGACAGTGCAAGACCCTGTTTAAAAAAAAATCTACAAATGGCACTACCACATGATCCAGCAATTCCACTACGGGGTATATATCCAAAAGAAAGGAAATCAATATATCAAAAAGATATCTGCACTTCTATGTTTATGTTAGCAGTATTAACAATAGCCAAAATATGGAATCAACCTAAATGCCCATCAGCAAATGAATGGTTAAAGGACATGTGGTATATACACAAAATGGAATATTACTCAGCCATGAAAGAATCAAATCTGGTCATTTGCAGCAACATAGATGGAACTGAGAGTCATTATGTTAAGTGAAATAAGCCAAGCACAGAAAGACAAACATCGCATGCTGTCATTCATATGTGGGAGCAAAAAAAGTGGAGCTCATGAAGATAGAGAATAGATTGTTGGTAACCACAGGCCAGGAAGGGTAGGGTGGAGAGAGGGACGGAAAGAAGTTGATACATGGTTTGATAGAAGAAATACGATCTAGTGTTAGATCAGTAGCATGACTGTAGTTTACAATGATCTATTGTATATTTCAAAATAGCTAGGAGGGAAGAATTTGAATGGCTCTAGCACAAAGAGAAGACAAATATTTAAAATGATGGATATTCCAAGTACACTGATCTGATCTTTACAAATTATATGAATGTAATAAATTATCACATGTACCTTGAAACTATGTACATCTATTATGCATCATTTAAAAAGATGACATGATCTTATGTATAGAAAACACCAAAGATTCCACAAATAAACTGTTAGAGCTAATAAACTAATTCAGCAAAGTTGTAGAATACAAAATCAACATACAAAAATCATTTATGTTTACATATACTAACAATGATCAATCTGAAAAGAAAATTAAGAAAACAATCTCACTTATAATAGCATCACAAAGAATAAAATACTTACAAATAAACTTAACCAAGGAGGTGAAAGACTTATACGTCGAAAACTACAAAATGTTGATAAAAGATAGTAAAAAAGACAGCAATAAATGGAAAGACATCCTTTTTTCATGACAGGAAGATTCAATATTGTTAAGATATCAATACTTCCCACATCAATCTATAGATTCAATGCCATCTCTATCAATAGCCTATGTTTTTTGCAGAAATAGAAAATTCCATCCTAAAATTCATATGGAATCTCAAGAAACCCTAAATAGCCAAAACAATCTTTGGAAAGAACAAAGTTAGAGGTTTCATACTTCCTGATTTCAAAACTTACTGCAAAGCTACCATAATCAAAACAGTGTGGTATTGACACAAGGACAGACATACAGACAAATGGAATAAAACAGAGACCCCAGAAATAAACCCTAGTATATATGATCAAGTGTTTTCTCGAAGAGTGGCAAGATCATTCAGGGAGAAAGGACAGTCTTTCCAATAGTCTTGGACTCTCTGGATACCTACATAAAAAATAATGAAGGCAGACCCTTATCTTACACCATATACAAAAATTAACTCAAAATGGATTAAATACCTAAACATAAAAACTAAAAACATAAAACTCTTAGAAGAAGATATAGAGGTAAAACTGCATGACATTGGGTTTGGCAAGGATTTCTCAGATATGACACCAAAAAAAAAAAAAAACAAAACTCACAGGCGACAAAAGAAAAACTAAATAAATTGGACTTCATCAAAATTAAAAACTTTTATGCCTCAACAAACACTATCAACAGAGTGAAAACACAACCTACAGAATGGGAGAAAATATTCACAAATCATATATCTGGTTAGGGGTCAATATCCAGAATACATACATAAATAATACCTAAAACTCACCATTCTTCTAAGGAAAGTATTTGAAGAATGGAAAAACAAACACCACATGTACTTAATGCTAAATTGGAACTAACTGATCAACACTTACATGCACATATGGAAGTAAAACTCATTGGAAATCAAGTAGGTGGGAGGAGGAGGAGGGGATGGGTAAATTCACACCTAATGGGTACAGTGCACACTATTTGGGTGAAGGGCACACTTGTAACTTCAACTCAAACTGTATAAAAGCAAATTATTTAATATGTAACCAAAACATATATACTCTTGTAATATTCTGAAATTAAAAAAAAGACTACCTAAAACTCAACAACTATGACAAAATCAATGTAAAACTAGGCAAAGGACTTAAACAGACATTTCTCAAAGAAAGTTATACAGATGGCCATGAGCCATGATAAGATACTCAACATCATTAATTATTAGGAAAATGCAAATTGAAACCAAAATGAGGTACCACTTCACATCCATTAGGATGGCTATTATAAAAACAAACAAACAAAAAACTCAGAAAATCACAAGTGCTGGCAAGGATATGGAAAAATTCAAACCTTTGTCATTGCTAGTGGGAATGTAAAATGGTACAACCCATTGTAGAAACCAGTATGGTCATTCCTCAAAAATTTAAACATAAAATTACCATATGGCCCAGCAATTCCCCATCTGGATATATATCCAAAATGGTTGAAAGCACGGACTCAATAAGATATGTGTACACCAATGTTCAGAGTAGCATTATTCACAAGAGCCAAAAAGTAAAAACAACCCAAATATTTATCAAAGGATAAATAATATGTGGCATATACATACAATGGAATATTATTCAACTTTCAAAAGGAATGAAATTCTGGCCCATGAATGAACCTTAAAGACATACACAAAGTGAAATAAGCCAGACACAAAAAGACAAATATTGTATGATTTCACTTACATGAGACACCTAGTCAAATTTACAGAACAAAAAAAATTGGTGGTTGTCAGGAGGTGGGGGAGGGTGAAATGGGAAGTTAGTGTTTAATGGATACAGAATTTCATTTGGGAAGATGAAAAATGGAAGATGGATGGTAATGATGCTTGCACAACAATGTGAATGTACTTAATGCCACTTTTTAAACGTGGTTAAAATGGCAAATTTTATTGTATGTATATTTCATTGCAATGTAAACATCCAGAAAAGAGTGACTAGCTGAGCTAGAGTAGATCAGTTAAGAGTGTAATAAGAATCAAAATTTATAAAACAGCAGAAGAGATGTAGTTAGAGGCCAGGGGAGGAGTTTGGATTTTTATTGTGGGTAAATAGACATCAACTAAAAGTTCTTAAACAGAGGAATGATCTGATGGATTCAGTATTTCAGGAAAATTTTTCTGAATGAGTTGGAACATGAAGACAGTGTAGCAGGGACCTAGTGAGGAGTACTGTAAGGACAATAGTTAAAGTCATGAGAGTGAATGAAGCCCTGAGTCAGTAACAGCGGAGTGCAAAAGATGAGAATCAAGCTCTCTTCTGCTTCTGAAGGAAGCCAAGCATGTTCCTACCTAAGGGCCCTTGCACTTGCTGCTGTCTCAGCCTAAATTTCTCTTCCTCACCCCCAACTATCTACATGGCTCACACCATCATTTTACTCAGGTGTCTGCTTAAATGTCACCTTATAAAGACTTCCCTGAGCACTCCAACTAAAATATCATTCACCTTGCCCCTATAACTCTCCATCCCCTTACCCTGTATTATTTTTCTTCATTGCTATATGAGCAGTCCATGTTATACATTTGCTTGTTTCGTTTAAGTTCCTTCCCACTACAATGTAAGCTCCATAAAGGAGAAAATTTGTCCAATTTGTTCACCTCTGTATAACCAGCACCTTTTACAGTGCATAGGATATAGGAGGAGTTCAGTGAATATTTACTAAAAACGAAAATGAAGGCTTGAGGTTCTGAGTGGCAAGTGAATGATAAGAAAAAGAAAACCCTATAAGAGAGACAGAGTATTCAAAGAAAGGCAAAAGAACTCTGCATCATGCCAGTTGCAAGGCGGGAGTTAAAATGTTTGCTTCAAGCCTCCAATAGCTGAGATGTGCATGAGGAAAAGGGTGATCAACCATCCTGGTTCGTTGGGAACAGTCTTGGCTTCAGGAATGAAATTGCTGTGACCAAAAAAAAAAAAAAAAAAAAAACAAACAAACCTTCGTTTTGGGCAAACCTGTACAGCTGGTCACCAGTGGGGGATGAGTTTTAAAAAGAAGCAGCCTAGTCTCAAACCATAAAAGGCCAGTCACAAGGGGTCAGGGTAGTTGGGGGGCTGGCAAGAGAATCTGATAAAGGAAGCAATCAGCTGCCAAGGTGACAGGTTGGACAGGCTGCTGTTTATGGCAGTGATTGAAAAGCAAGGTTAAAGATGTGTTTTAATAACAGCTTTTTTGAGATATAATTCACATGCCATAAATATATCTTCTGAAAGTATAATATTTATTAGTTATTCATATATTCACAGAGTTGTACAACCATCATCACTAAGTAACTTCAGAATACTTTCATCACCCCAAAAGAAACCCCATGAAGCCATCTGAAACTGGGCTTTTCTTTGTGGGTATTTATTATTATTATTGCTAATTAAATCTCTTGACATGGTATAGGTCTATTAATATGTCTATTTCTTCTTAAGTTTTAGTAGTTTGTATGTCTTTGTAGAAATGTGTCCATTTCACTTAAGTTATCTAATTTATTGGCATACAGTTGTTCATAGTATTTCTTTATAATCTTTTTTATTTCTGCAAGATTGTTAATAATGTCATATTTTTTTATTTCTGATTCTAGTCATTTGAGTCTTCTTTTTTTTCTTTGTCAATCTACCCAAACATTTGTTAATTTTGTTAGTCTTTTAAAAAGAACTAACTTTTGGTTTTATTGATTCTCCCTGTCATTTTTCTGTTCTCTATATCATTAATTTTCACTCTAATATTTATTATTTCCTTCCTTTTGTTTGCTTTAGGTTTAGTTTACTCTTCTTTTTCCAATGTCTTAAGGTATAAGGTTAGGTTATTGATTTCTTTTTTAAAATAGAACTATAAATTTCTCTATAAGGGCTGTTTTGCTGCATCCCATAAGTTTGTATATGTTGCATTTCATTTTCACTCATCTCAAACCATTTTCTAATTTCTTGAGAATGTGTTGTTTAATTTCCACACATTTGTGAACTTTCTAAATTTTCTTCTGTTACTGATTTCTAAAATAATTCCATTGAAGCTGGAGAACATAGTTTGTATGATTTCAATTCTTTCTAACTTATTGAGGTTTGTCTTATGGCCTAGCAATGATATATCCTGTAGAATTTCTTGTGCACACAAGAAAAATGTGAATTTTGCCATTGTTGAGTATAGTGTTCTGTATATATTTGTTAGGTCTAGTTGGTTCGTAGTGTTGTTCAAGCCTTCTATCCTTGCTGACCTTTTGCCTATTCTATTCATTACTGAAAGTGTGGTGTTGATATCTTTAACTACTATTGTTGAACTGTGTACTTCTGTCTTTAATTCTGTCAGTTTTTGCTTCATGTACAATCAGTCCTCATTATTCACAAATTTCATTTCTGCAAATTCACATACTGGCTAAAATTTATTTGCAATCCCAAATCGAACCCCCATAGGCCTTTCATGGTCATTTGTAGACATGTGCACAGCAGAAAAAAATTTAAGTTGCCCAAAGTACACATTCCCAGCTGACATAAAGTGAAGTGATGCTCTGTCTTCTTGTGTAAGCTCTCATACAGATATGTCCAGAGGATGGAGGTGATAGGGGTCAGTGCAATGTAGTACAAGAAGCTCTGGCTCTGAAGCCCGTTGAGTGTGGTTTGAACCCCAACACTGACACCTATTAGCAGAACACCTTAGGTAAGTCATTTAATACCTCTGAAGCTTGTTTTATCTATCAGGATGACTTGTCTTTAGGATTTAAAAAACATAACATATATATCATATATACACAATTTATACTTATATATAAAATGTATACACACACACACATATTTCCCCTAGGAACAATGATTCAATATTCATGATGACTCTATAGGACATAACTATGATAAATAACAAGACTATTTTTATGCTCTATTGTTGAGTGTATATATGTTTATTATTGCTATAGTGTCCTGATGAATGATCATTCTATCATTATAAAATGTCCTTCCTAGGCTCTTGTAACAATTTTTGCCTTGAAGTGTATTTTGTCTATTATGTTATTATCACCACTCCAGCTTTTTTCCCCCTCTAGATACTGTTTGCATAGTATATTTTTCCATCCTTTTCCATCCAAGGTTGCCTTGGAGATTATAATTATCATCTTCATTTATATCAATCTAGTCCATATTAAAAAAACTTAATTTCAATAGTATATGAAATCCTTGCCCATGTATAGCTCCACCTCCCTTTTATGCTGTTACTATCACAAATCATATCTTTAGACATTGAGTGCCCATCAACATAGATTTATAATTATTGCTTCATGCAATTGTCTTTAAATCTGCTAGAAAAAAAAACTCTCTCAGTTTTTGTTTATCTGGGAATATTTTAATTTCACACTTGTTTTTGAAAGATAACTTTGTCAGATATTGAGTTCTTAGTTGACAGTGTTTTTCTTTCAGTACTTTGAATATGTTATCCCACCAACTTCTGGCCTCCATGGATTCTGATGAGAAATCAGCTGTTAATCTTACTGAGAATTCCTTGTATGTGATGAGTTATTTCCCTCTTGGTGCTTTCAAGACTCTCTCTTTGTTTTAGACTTTCAACAGTTTTATTATGAGGTACAAGTTGTGCTTACCTTCGACTTTGTCCTACTTGGAATTTGTCAAGTTTTCTAGATGTGTAGATTAATGTTTTTCATGAAGTTTGAGAAATTTTCAGTAATTATTTATTCAAATACTATGCTTGGCCCTCTTCTCTCTTCTCCTTCTAGGTCTTCCATAAGGCATGTATTGGTATGCTCGATGCCATTCCACATGTCTCTGAGGCTCTGTGCATTTTTCTAATGTCCTTTTGTTTTTCTGTTCCTTAGATTGGATAACCTCAACTGACCTATCTTCAAGTTCACTTTTTCTTTCTCCCATCTGCTCAAGTCTGCTCTTGAGCCCCTCTAGTGAATTTGTGATGCCAGTTTTTATACTTTTCAACTCCAGAATATCTACTTCCTTCTTTTTATATAATCCCTATATCTTTATTTATATTCTCCATTTGCTGAGACATTGTTCTCATACTCTCCTTTAGTTCTTTAGACATGGTTTCCTTTAGTTCTTTTAACACATTTAAAATAGATAATTTAAAGGCTTTGTCCAGTAAGTCCAACATCTGGGCTTTCTCAAGTACAGTTTCTATTGATTGCTTATTTCCTTCGTGTGAGCTATAATTTCTTTTTTCCTTGCATGTCTCATATTTTTATTGAAAATGAGTCATTTTAAATAATATAATGTGGCATGTCTGAAAATTTCACCTAGGGTTTGTTGCTGTTACTGTTTGCTGTTGTTACTGTTGTTATTGCTGCTATTTGTCTGTTTAGTGACTTTGAGATAATTCTGTAAACCCTATTCTTTGTCATATGTGGTCACTAAAGTCTCTGAATTACTGTTCAGCTAATAATTGGACAGACATTTCCTTAAATGCCTTGAACCAACAAGTCTCTTATCCTTTGCAGAGGGGCTTTGTTTGCTTGTTTGTTGGGGGTATGCCTTTAATGCTCTGGTGCGTTACAATTCTGCCTTAGCATTCACTTCCTGCTTGCGCAGAGCCTCAAAGCAGCCATGGGTGAAATATTAGGGACTTCTCTGGTCTTCCCTACACATGTACACAGCTCTGTAGATGTGCATGGTCTTCTGAATTCCTAGGAATTGGTCAGAACTTTTTACTGCTCCCTATAGACATCTCATTCCCCAGTTTTTACTTTTGAGTTTTTTGGTCAGCCTCTTGTTTACCTAAACTGCCATCCCTGTCTAATGTATCTGCCATGTGAAACGATCTCCACTGATTGTTTTTTAAAACTCCTCCTGGGAAAAGACTTCACAATGGATGAACTCTGAATCAGGTCAAATAAAGACCAGCCATATAAGTGGGGATTTCCAAGAAGCTGTCAGGCTGATCAAAGTATGACAATAACAATTCTTTGGAAATAGGGCTTTATGGGAGAGCTCCAAACTCATTTTCCCTCTTCAGGTGGCTGCCAGGCTGCTGGTTCTCACAACTACCATAACTGTGAAGTAGTTGGTTTTTAAGTCTACTGCTGAGCTGCGAAGAGAGAGATGGAAATAGACCAAGTTTAAATGCCACAAAGCTCACTGTTCTTATCAAGATTCAGTCATTTTTCCTAAATAAACAGTTCTCAGATTGTTGCAAAATGTTGGTTTACTTCCAAAACAGTTTTTAAAAAGTTAATTTTGACAAATTTTCATGTGTTCTTGTTGCTGTTGTGAAGGAGTGGATTTTTGGAAGTTCTTATTTTGCCAATCCAAAAGTGCTCTCTTATAGTTGTGTTTTAATCCTAAAATGTTTATTATTTCAAACAAGGTCCAAGTATCACCAAACTTATTATACATAAATATCACTCATATGCACATATATCAGATTAAGAACTACATACACATACACACAGAGTTTTCACTCCATCCATCAATAGCCAAGTGGATCAGTATAAAGGAGGGAGTTGCTTGAAAAGACAGCTTGTCTCCTGCCTTCACCCTGTGAATACCTGAAACATCCCATGCAGGTAGATAACTATCCAAAATGTGGAAAACAGTACTGGCCCACATGCCATACAGCTTAAAGAAATCGTGATTGGCCTAATGAAAATAGTAAGTGGACTAAAGACAATTATGAGGAGCTGTTAGAAAAATACTTTTAATAGACTGAACATCCTCTCTGTTTCTTTCATTTTTATTTTTCATGGCTTCTATGTTTGACATAACTTTATACATCATAGCTTCAAGCAATGTAATATATAACTACTCTTCTTACTATAGTATAATTGCTTCCAATGCCTGCTTAATTTAATGTGAATTTTTTTTTCTCCTGACTTGAATAGAATGCTCATTTTAATTCCCTTTGGGAAACTCTTTGGGATAGCATTTGAGGTTTCAGAAGCACTTGGCAAAAAAATACATATAATTTAGGCTTTCTTCTAAGACATATACAGTCAACTGGTCAGAGGAAAGACCCTCTTTAACAATTTTAATCTGTAGTAGAGAAATAAGGATGGGGGGGCATTAGGACACTTGTAGTCTGCTTATGTTCCCATCAGTTACCACCATGAGAAGGAATGAAACTAGCCAATTGGGAGGAAGATGGTATGAAGTGGGTAAGAAGCCTTATTTGAGCTCTTACAAAATATTTCCCCCTACCCTGGTTTTGAACCGTTAGGAATGCTAAGATCTCTTTAAATTCTTCTAAACCCACCAATTATTTTTTTCAAAAAATCAGAAGTAACTTGGGATTGGAAGAGACCTTAGAGGTCATATAATCCAATCTAGTCTACTATCTAATACTTGAAATTCTTCTACAATACATCTGCCTAGTGATCTTTTAACCTCTGTTTGCTCACTTCCAGTGATGGGGGAGCTCGCTACCTTCTGAGATGACATTTTCCCCCTTTGAATGCACTGAACATTAATAAATGATTTGTATATTGAATTGAATCCAGTTGCCATGGAATCTCCCCTGCTACACATGTGCACAATGGTTCTGATTTACTCTTTAGAGAAATAAAAATGGTAACTGAGCCTTCTTCCCATACACAGCAGCTATGTTCACCCGTCTTCTCTTCTCCAATCAAAACATTCATTGTTATACCTCACCTCTCAGATCCAGCCTATTTCACTGTATTTTAGGCTCCAGTGTGGTCTGTTAGTAAATGTTTAACAGTCAGCTTTCTAGGGGATGGAGGATGGAGGGGGGTGTTGATTTGTAGTATTTGTCAATTTCTGTAGTGTAAATATTTCCATCATGGCCAATTTTAAGCTATTAACATGATGTCACTAAAGTTGGGAAGAGATACACATAATCAGTGCTAATGAACTGGTGCAAGGCAGCTCCAGCACACCACAGGTCTTGGCCCCTTCTTCACTGCTCAGGCCTTTGGACTCAACTCTACAGAAAGCATTTTATCTGCCTTGGATCAATCTTAACCCACGGAACATGGGATACACGTTCCACCTCCATGGACAAAAAGCAGGCTTTCTATATTCTCCAACCTCTGCTCTTTATGAATGTATGGAAATCCATCAGCCCCTTGACGGATCAGAAAACGGAGTCAATTTGGGATCTATGATGTCTTTCTCATTAGATTAGTAATTCAATGTCATGTTCTCTAGCAGCCAGAAAGAGTTAATGTGACTCTTTGCACCCCTATTGCCTACATTATCATGGCCAATCTGCCACAATAAACTCTGCTTGAATCAATAGGAGAAATTAGGTTCAGAATGCAGTCAGCCTCTGTATCCACAGGTTCCACATCTGCAGATTCAACCAACCAAAGATGAAAAATATTTGAAAAAAATAAAAATAGCATCACAACACAAAAAAATAATACAACTTTTAAAAATACAGTACAACTATTTACAGAGCATTTACATTATATTAGGTATTATATGTAACTAGTAATGATTTAAAGTATACGGGAAGATCACATAGGTTATATGCAAATACTATGGCATTTTATATCAGGGACTCGAACATCCTAGGATTTTGTATCTTCAGGGTCCTAGAATTAACACTTTGAGGGGACGACTGTATAATGCATTCCTGCTAAATGCACAGTTAATCTTAAATACAGCCTATTCTTTAGTCCACATTCTTCAGAAAACAACTCTTGGCTTTACTTTGTCTATACTCAGAACTCCAAACTCCAGCTGGCTGGTGCCAGTGACACAGGCATGGCTCGCACTGCTCCCTGGTGAGTAATGGGTTTATTTGGTTGGACGTTCAATGGACTTTACTCTCTCACATGAAGGTCTTGATAGATCACCTTTTAAGATTCACTTGGCAGCATCTGTCCGTCTTTCAATGACTTTTAGGTATCTTACTGAAAATAAATCAAATGGCATTATTTATAGAAATAAACACCCAGGCATTCAGAAGAGGCTGGAGCTGCCAAAACATAGGCTAGAGACACCAGCCTCTGGCCACACTTTGCCTTTCACTCCAGTTGTTTGTGAGGTTGTAACTTCTTCTCTCTTAGCCTCATGGCCCAGGGATTCTTGAGATTGCATCTCTTTTGACTTTTCCTTGTCCTTCCAAAAGACAAACTGGTAGAAATAAGTAAGAAAAAATTGTTCTCAGCCAAATAAGATTTTCACAGTTAAAATATAGCACTACACAAAATTTATTTAAGCCAGTGGTTCTCAATATTGTTCTACATTAGAATTTTCTGTGGAGATTTAAGAAAACATGTGCCTGAGTCTCACTCCTCAGGTTTCCAATTGGTCTGGGAAGTCATCTTAGCATCAGGATTTTTAACAACTCTGCAGGTGTTGTGCCATCAAGGTTGAGAACCACTGATTTAGAAAATTCTTTCATGTCTTTGTTTTACTATCACTGCTGTAAAAAATTACCACCAGCTTAGTGATTTAAAACAGCATAAATGTATTGCCTAGAGTATAGTTCTGGAGGTAAGAAGTCTAAAATGGCTCTCAGTGGGCTAAAATCAAGGCATAAGCAGGACTGTATTCCTTCTGGAGCCTCTCTGGAGTAATCTGCTTCTTCACCTTTCCAGATTCTATAGGCCACCTGTATTGCTTGGCTCATGGTCCCCATCCTCCATCTTTAAGGCCAGTAATATCAAGCCAAGTCCTTCTCATGCTAGATCACTCTGGTTCTCCCTCTTCCTCTTATAAGGACACTTGTGACTACATTGAGCCTACCCATATAATCCAAAATAACCTCCACATCTCAAAGTCAGCATATCAGCAACCTTAATTCCATCTGTAACCTTAAGTCCCCTTTGCCATTTAACTTAACATATTCACAGTTTCCAGCGAGTAGGATATGGACATCTTTGGGGAGTCATTGATGTGCTTACCACCTACCATACTTGGATCTCTCCTGATCATCCACGAAATAATTCTGCATAGAATGGGGAGGGATTGGATTGAGGAAGAATGTATACCAAAGAGACAATAGCCAAATCAATTTTGCTTATCTTCAGAGCACCCAAAAAGAGACACAATCACACACTCATGTTTAGATGTTCACTTAGCCATATATATAGTCAATAAACACAATAGAACTTAATATACATTAGTCACTCAATAAATGTCCAAGTAATGAATGAAATAATGGCTAATTATATGTTTCTGAATGCAAATTTCCTCAAGTTTTCCACACATCTCTGTCTTGAATTGCCCGTGCCCGGGTAGAAAAAAAAAAGAAAACAAAAAACAAAAACACATCACTATCCTATCAAGGTCAAACATTTGCTACAACACGTTTTGGGTAAAGAGAGAAATTTAGAAGCCAAGGTGCTCAGAAGAGGGGTAGAATCCTCAGTAGCAAGGCCAAGTGAAAGCAACAACAGCAGCAGCAGGAATAGTGGCTAATGTCTTGTGGGCCTCATCAGAGTAGAACAGTATTTGGGAATGCATGATCTCCTCCTCTTGGCGTCAGAGGTGAAGACAGTACTTGTGCCATCTTGAAGGTTTAGTAGATCAATAAGTCAAATGCTATCCAACAAAATCCATGAAAATTAATAACATGAAGCAGTTATTTTTATAGATTAAGCTATCCTCATTTGGCTCCATATACTCAAGAACTACAGCTCCAAATCCTTGCAATCCCATTTCTGCCTGGGCCATTTTTCATCCCACATCTGTCTTTCAAGTTCAAAGAATTCTGCTTTCCCACATGGTTCATATGTTCATGTGCTTTGGATCATGAGAATGTGGCCATTTTAATTGGAATCTAGAAACCCTGGTGCTAATTCAAAGGCCAGTGAACAACTTCTGCTCCTGTCAGGGTTCCTAATTGTGTGTTCATTTCAGGAGTCAGTGTTGGGGCAATGTCTGCAAAAGCCTCATAGAGTACTAAAGGGAAAAATGACAGACGCCAGATGGTTTCTTTTTTTTTCTTTTCTTTTCTTTTCTTTTCTTTTTTTTTTTTTTTTTTTTGTCAAGGTCTCACTATGTTGCCCAGGCTGGTCTTGAACTCATTGGGCTGAAGTGATCCTCCCACCTCAGCCTCTCGAGTAGCTGGGATTAGAGGTGCATGCCACCACCTCTGGCATCAGATGGTTTCTGACTGTATTCCTTGGTCATATCTCTGAGGCAGCCTCCAGAACACTCAGAAAAGTCTTTGTAGGTGTAGGGACCAGAGTCAGCAAAATATGGGTTATTCTTTTGTGACACTGACAACTCACTTTGCCATTCTGAGATTCAACTCCATTGCTTCTATAACAGGCTTTTGCTGGGTATCACTATATCTGCTGGCCACTGTCACCTCTGCCAGGCACTGCTTCTCTTTCCATGGACTGCCACTTGGAGTCCTCAAGGCACCAAAGCTGCATGCAGTTCTATTGTGAAGTGGAGGGAATGAGTCTCTCATTTTATTTACACTCTGTCAAAAGGGTGCTGAGTTAGGGACACAGCCAAGCGACATACCACAGCATCCTCCAAGTTGATCCTCCTCTCCCACTAAGGCTGTGTAATTGGAGCCTGCCAGCATGGCTCCCTCTCCAGTCAGGATGAACTCCCTCCCAGGCTGTTTCTCAGTCACTCATGCAAGTAGACTTGCATGCAAGGATACATCTGAATCCCAGTCATGGGCACAGTTTAAACTCAGAATGGACTTCTTGCTATATAAGGTTGAATTTTAGGTCCTTCCCAAGTATTGGCTAAGAGGTGAATAGTCTTTTCTCCAGAGGGAAAATGAAAGCTTGAGACAAGGCTATGAGGGGAGTTGATGTTTTGGCTTTGCTAACGCTTAGATCCCCACCCTAAATAAAGCCTAAACCTGTTTCTTCAACCATCACCAGGAGCTCCTGGACATGTGCTCATGCATAGTGCAGTTGCACATACCACTGGATTTATTAATCTAAGATGTCATCAGGGAGAGCTGTGCCAGTAGAATGGTAGAAGCAGGAGGAGGACATAAAGGACTTCTGTTTCATAGCCAGGACTAGTAGACAGGCAGGTGTTAGAAAGATTTGATAGTGAAAGAAATGGGATTGGCTGATTTGGGAAATGACTAGGTCAGCAGGCACACTAACAGTGGTTTCTGCATCCAAATCTAAGCTCTAACACTTTACCAGCTGTGACCTTGAACAAATCACTTCACTTCTCTGTGGCTGCATTTTATCATTATTAGTATTATTATTATTAAATAGAAATGAAGATGTCCGGAAGACAGCATATTCAACAGAAAGATCAAGCTCAAAGCCAAATGGTCTAAACACATCCAGCTTTTGCCCCGGCTAGCTTTGTCATTAGAACTAGATCATTTGGCATCTCTGGGTCTCGGTTTCCACATCTCTAAATTGAGGATAGGGCATACTATATCTACAGGGTTGTTGGCAATACTCAAGAGAAACAATTTTTGAAAGAGTTCTTTCAACCATACGTTGTTATTGTAGAGGTTGGGCCACCCAGTAGTCAAACTGTTTTTAATGTACATACGAAAATGATACTTCAGTGTCTCCATAGACAAATAAGCATACAGCATGGGACGTCCAAACAGTCAGTGCTGGAGAGAAATATGATATACACTTAGTCTATCAATGGATGCTACTGCAGGAAACACTTCTGGAACCTCTCTTGGGAACAATAAAACCAGTATCGTTGCTTTACATTTACACCTCTTTTTTTTTCTTTCTTTTTTTAATTTCAGAACCTTATGGGGGCACACATGTTTTGGTTACATAATTTGCTTTTGTACAGTTTGAGCCAAAGTTATAAGTGTACCCGTCACCCAGATAGTGTACATTGTACCCGTTAGGTGTGAATTTACCCATGCCCTCCTCCCCCCTCCCGCCTACTTGATTTCCATTGAATTTTGCTTCCTTATGTGCACGAGTGTTGATTGATTAGTTCCGATTTACTATTGAGTACATGTGGTGTTTGTGTTTCCATTCTTGTGATACTTCACTTAGAAGAATGGTCTCCAGTTCCATCCAGGTTGTTACAAAAGATGCTAGATCACCTTTTTTTTTTTTTTATGGCTGGCTTTTTTTTGTTTTTGTTTTTTTGACACAGAGTCTCACTATGTTACCCTGGCTAGAGTGCAGTGGCATGATCATAGCTCACTGCAACCTCACACTCCTGGGGCCCAAGTGATCCTCCTGCCTCAGCCTCCAGGGTAGATGGGACTACAGGCACGCACCACCACACCTAGCTAATTTTTCTATCTTTTGTAGAGAAGAGTTCTCGCTCTTGCTCAGACTGTTCTCAAACTCCTGGCCTCAAGCAATCCTCCCACCTCAGCCTCCCAAGAGTGCTAGGATTACAGGCGTGAGCCACCGTGCCTAGCGTACACCTCTTTAAAAGAAAAAAAAAAAAGACAAACCTATTAATAGTATTACCCAGCCTGAGCACACATCTCATTCACTAGACTTGACTCTCAATGATTTCTATCATTTCCAAAATCGAATCTAC